>QXTE01000090.1:3408502-3565389 GCA_003942145.1 Platysternon megacephalum
GTACTTGTGGCACCTTAGAGACTAACAAATTTATTTGAGCATAAGCTTTCGTGGGCTACAGCCCACTTCTTCGGATGCATAGAATGGAACATACAGTAAGAAGATATTTATACATACAGAGAACATGAGAAGGTGGAAGTAGCCATACCAACTGTAAGAGGCTAATTAATTAAGAGAAGCTATTAACAGCAGGGGAGAAAAACTTTTGAAGTGATAATCATGATGGCCCATTTCGGACAGTTGACACGAAAGTGTGAGGCTGCTTCAACATGGGGAAATAGATTCAATTAGTGTAATGACCGAGCCATTCCCAGTCTCTGTTCAAACCTAAGTTGATTGTATCTAGTTTGCATATCAATTCAAGTTCAGCAGCTTCTCGTTGGAGTCTGTTTTTGAAGCTTTTTTGTTGCAAAATTGCCACCTTAACGTCTGTCACTGAGTGATTAGGGAGGTTGAAGTGTTCTCCTACTGGTTTTTGAATGTTATGATTCCTGATGTCAGATTTGTGTCCGTTTATTCTTTTGCGAAGAGACTGTCCGGTTTGGCCAATGTACATGGCAGAGGGGCATTGCTGGCACATGATGGCATATATCACATTGGTAGATGTGCAGGTGAACGAGCCCCTGATGGCATGGCTGATATGATTAGGTCCTGTGATGGTGTCACTTGAATAGATATGTGGACAGAGTTGGCAGCGGGGTTTGTTGCAAGGGTAGGTTCCTGGGTTAGTGTTTTTGTTGTATGGTGTGTGGTTGCTGGTGAGTATTTGCTTCAGGTTGGGGGGCTGTCTGTAAGCGAGGACAGGTCTGTCTCCCAAGATCTGTGAGAGTGAGGGATCATCTTTCAGGATAGGTTGTAGATCTTTGATGATGCGCTGGAGAGGTTTTAGTTGGGGGCCGAAGGTGACGGCTAGTGGCGTTCTGTTATTTTCTTTGTTGGGCCTGTCCTGTAGTAGGTGACTTCTGGGTACTCTTCTGGCTCTGTCAATCTGTTTTTTCACTTCAGCAGGTGGGTATTGTAGTTTTAAGAATGCTTGATAGAGATCTTGTAGGTGTTTGTCTCTGTCTGAGGGATTGGAACAAATGCGGTTGTATCTTAGAGCTTGGCTGTAGACAACGGATCGTGTGGTGTGTTCTGGATGGAAGCTGGAGGATGTAGGTAAGTATAGCGGTCAGTAGGTTGTAGGTGGTGTTTATGTGACCATCGCTTATTAGCACAGTAGTGTTTAGGAAATGGACCGCTTGTGTGGACTGCTCTAGGCTGAGGTTGATGGTGGGATGGAAATTGTTCAAATCATGGTGGCATTCCTCAAGGGCTTCTTTTCCATGGGTCCAGATGATGAAGATGTCATCAATGTAGCGCAAGTAGAGTAGGGGCATTAGGGGACGAGAGCTAAGGAAGCGTTGTTCTAAGTCAGCCATAAAAATGTTGGCATACTGTGGGGGCCATGCGGGTACCCATAGCAGTGCCACTGACTTGAAGGTATATATTGTCCCCAAATGTGAAATAGTTGTGGGTGAGGACAAAATCACAAAGTTCAGCCACCAGGTTTGCCGTGGCATTATCGGGGATACTGTTCCTGATGGCTTGTAGTCCATCTTTGTGTGGAATGTTGGTGTAGAGGGCTTCTACATCCATAGTGGCCAGGATGGTGTTTAACTGTGCAAATACAACCCCAAGTCTTTAATGGGTTCAAGATCCCTGATATCTATTGTTTTTATGCTAAATTTCTGAAATCTCAATAGTGCTGTCTGTTTTTAACCTTGGACAAGCAAAAAAAAGTAAGAAGTTTAGTTTTCTAAGTATCTATGAATTTCTATAATTGCAGGAATTGCTCAATTAGTTTATTAGGAGCTTAAGAACATAAGAGAGGCCGTACTGGATCAGACCAAAGGTCCATCTAGCCCAGTATCCTGTCTACCGACAGTGGCCAATGCCAGGTGCCCCAGAGGGAGTGAACCCAACAGGCGATGATGAAGTGATCTCTCTCCTGCCATCCATCGCCACCCTCTGACAAACAGAGGCTAGGGACACCCTTCCTTACCCATCCTGGCTAATATCCATTAACGGACGTAACCTCCATGAATTTATCCAGTTCTCTTTTAAATGCTGTTATAGTCCTAGCCTTCACAACAAGCTTAGTCCATGATCTGATTACTGATGGCTTATGGGAGAGGGAAAAGAGATGGATATTGACTCTAGGAAGAATACATCTGAATGGAATTCTGAAAGGATGTTAAATCATATAGTAATCTTCAAAAAGAGTAGGTGCTTCATGCTGACTTTAAGTAGCTTAGTACAGTGGTTCCCAAACTGGGGTTCGCAAAATCTTACAGGGGGTTCTCGGGGAAAAAAATTCCCTAATGGCGGACAGAGCTGTCTCTAGGGACCGGCTAGGGCCAGCAGCACGGAGCCCCTGGACTTCCAAGAGCTAAGCAGATCAAAGCAAGCATATCTATCACAGTGAGGAGATTTAAACTTCAAGACTCCTTATAAAAAATGGAAAAGGAGGTGGATATTTTTTGCTGTTTTTAGGATTAAATAGGTAGCTAGTATTGTTTTTAAAATGATTATGAAGAACAAGTTTAAGCTTTGTTGTAACGTGCGTNCGGATCGTGTGGTGTGTTCTGGATGGAAGCTGGAGGATGTAGGTAAGTATAGCGGTCAGTAGGTTGTAGGTGGTGTTTATGTGACCATCGCTTATTAGCACAGTAGTGTTTAGGAAATGGACCGCTTGTGTGGACTGCTCTAGGCTGAGGTTGATGGTGGGATGGAAATTGTTCAAATCATGGTGGCATTCCTCAAGGGCTTCTTTTCCATGGGTCCAGATGATGAAGATGTCATCAATGTAGCGCAAGTAGAGTAGGGGCATTAGGGGACGAGAGCTAAGGAAGCGTTGTTCTAAGTCAGCCATAAAAATGTTGGCATACTGTGGGGGCCATGCGGGTACCCATAGCAGTGCCACTGACTTGAAGGTATATATTGTCCCCAAATGTGAAATAGTTGTGGGTGAGGACAAAATCACAAAGTTCAGCCACCAGGTTTGCCGTGGCATTATCGGGGATACTGTTCCTGATGGCTTGTAGTCCATCTTTGTGTGGAATGTTGGTGTAGAGGGCTTCTACATCCATAGTGGCCAGGATGGTGTTTAACTGTGCAAATACAACCCCAAGTCTTTAATGGGTTCAAGATCCCTGATATCTATTGTTTTTATGCTAAATTTCTGAAATCTCAATAGTGCTGTCTGTTTTTAACCTTGGACAAGCAAAAAAAAGTAAGAAGTTTAGTTTTCTAAGTATCTATGAATTTCTATAATTGCAGGAATTGCTCAATTAGTTTATTAGGAGCTTAAGAACATAAGAGAGGCCGTACTGGATCAGACCAAAGGTCCATCTAGCCCAGTATCCTGTCTACCGACAGTGGCCAATGCCAGGTGCCCCAGAGGGAGTGAACCCAACAGGCAATGATGAAGTGATCTCTCTCCTGCCATCCATCGCCACCCTCTGACAAACAGAGGCTAGGGACACCCTTCCTTACCCATCCTGGCTAATATCCATTAACGGACGTAACCTCCATGAATTTATCCAGTTCTCTTTTAAATGCTGTTATAGTCCTAGCCTTCACAACAAGCTTAGTCCATGATCTGATTACTGATGGCTTATGGGAGAGGGAAAAGAGATGGATATTGACTCTAGGAAGAATACATCTGAATGGAATTCTGAAAGGATGTTAAATCATATAGTAATCTTCAAAAAGAGTAGGTGCTTCATGCTGACTTTAAGTAGCTTAGTACAGTGGTTCCCAAACTGGGGTTCGCAAAATCTTACAGGGGGTTCTCGGGGAAAAAAATTCCCTAATGGCGGACAGAGCTGTCTCTAGGGACCGGCTAGGGCCAGCAGCACGGAGCCCCTGGACTTCCAAGAGCTAAGCAGATCAAAGCAAGCATATCTATCACAGTGAGGAGATTTAAACTTCAAGACTCCTTATAAAAAATGGAAAAGGAGGTGGATATTTTTTGCTGTTTTTAGGATTAAATAGGTAGCTAGTATTGTTTTTAAAATGATTATGAAGAACAAGTTTAAGCTTTGTTGTAACGTGCGTTGTTTGCCTGGATTGCTCAAGACCTGAATGCTTGCATAGGAGGAACTCTTTGAGTTGGCTTCTTAAATACCTTCATGCTGTTTCACATCTGATATTCCTTGATGAAACATAGGAGCCTTGTCTTATAACAGGCTTATTCAAAGTGATACAAGCTACGAAAGTGAGATCTTAGAAGAGTGTTGCCGTTTCCATAATGTAATAAAAATACTGTAATGATAAATAATAATAAATAATAAATAGTGTGTAATAAGCATGTCATAAAAACAAATTTTATATTTCCAAGATCACTGGTTTTATAATTTATACTCAGGTAAAGGAGAAAATCCCTGGAAATATCCATTTTTAGGAGGGGGTTCGCGAAACTTGACATTTTAATGAAAGGGGTCCACAGGTTGTTAAAGTTTGGGAACCACTGGCTTAGTAGAATCATTGAGAAGCAGTTTGATATAGTAGTTGGAGCAGGGACTAGCAGTTGGACTTCACCTAGCTCTGCTACCGAGTCTCACTTCGTAATGCTAGACAGGTCATTTAATCATACCTTTATTATCCCCATTTCACAGATGAGCTTTAATATATGGTGTCACAGACGGCACGTGCACCTCTTCCTGGCCATTCTGGGGATTAGCTCTGGCTAGATGTTGCACCCTCCTCCAGCAGAGTCCCTCCCGTCATCATCTCACCCTGTGGCCCCTCTTGTTCCAGGATCCGCAGCCTCCTCTTTGTGACTTGGCTCTCCGGCTGGGCCACTACATGATTTCCCCTTCCGGGGGTTACCCAAAGTCCTTCTGCACAGTCTCAGTCAGTCTTCTCCAGTAGTGGCATGATCGTGCCACTTTCCCAGTGGCTGATAGGGGAACCCAGGTCTACATGCTACTGCAGATTCCAGTCCAGGGACCCTCAACCCAGTAGTTCTGGCCTTTACTCTCTTAGCCCTCACTGCTCCTTCCCTGAACTGCTTCCTACTTATCTGGCTTCCCCCTCTTTCTGGGTTTGCCAGTCCAAGCTCCCTCCTCCAAGTTGGTGAGGCCTCACCTGGAGTACTGTGTCCAGTTTTGGGCCCCACACTACAAGAAGGATGTGGAAAAATTGGAAAGAGTCCAGCGGAGGGCAACAAAAATGATTAGGGGGCTGGAGCACATGAGTTATGAGGAGAGGCTGAGGGAACTGGGATTGTTTAGTCTGCAGAAGAGAAGAATGAGGGGGGATTTGATAGCTGCTTTCAACTACCTGAAAGGGGGTTCCAAAGAGGATGGATCTAGACTGTTCTCAGTGGTACCAGATGACAGAACAAGGAGTAATGGTCTCAAGTTGCAGTGGGGGAGGTTTAGATTGGATATTAGGAAAAACTTTTTCACTAGGAGGGTGGTGAAGCACTGGAATGGGTTACCTAGGGAGGTGGTGGAATCTCCTTCCTTAGAGGTTTTTAAGGTCAGGCTTGACAAAGCCCTGGCTGGGATGATTTAGTTGGGATTAGGTCCTGCTTTGAGCAGGGGGTTGGACTAGATACCTCCTGAGGTCCCTTCCAACCCTGAGATTCTATGATTCTATGACTGTAGACTACTTTCTTACAATGTCTTGCTGCTCACAGCTCCTGGGTTATATACAGGCCCCTCCTGTTCCTGTCCAGCTGAGCTCATTTCTAATTAATGACCTGCTCCCTGACTCCTTCCTGGGGTGTAGCCTGGGCAGTTAATTGGCCTGCCCAGTGACTTTAATCCCTCCAGGTCTTGTATTGGGGGTGGAGAATCACATATGGCTATCTCCAAATGGATGGTTCTATCAAATGGCGAAGTTTTGGTGGTTGCAATTTAACTTTGCTGTCTTAAGTCACTGTTTCCACGCTCATATAGGATCTCTGAATACGTGACCTTAGCAAATGGGCAGACAAATGCTTCCATGGTATAGGTCTTGTTGCTTTGCATTGTAAAATGACTTGAGGTGCTTGCATACTGGGGAGATGTTGCAGAAAAATGCCTGGATAGCTTCGATGGAATACAAGAGCTGCTCTTGCAAAACAACATTCTGCCAGGATATTAGAACAGCTCTGGTTAGGTTTTGTGGGAGAATTCTGCCTTCCCCACATACTCACCTTCTCTGCCCTCACGTCTTAGGGAGTTTCTAGTTAAACATAGAATTTAAATTAATAAAAAATAAGTTCAATAAATCAAGGAAATCAAGAATGCAAAATAAATGTATTCTGTGTGGTACCTATAAAAATTTCCCCTTCTCCTGGAGAAATTGTACCCTCCTTGTAGGGACAGATTCCTTTCCCCCTCCCCACCTTTGTAGAGTGCACAGCTTCAACTAATAAAAACTGCATTTCTGCTGTCTAGTAAGCTTGTGACACAAATGATCCAGAGTCAGGGAGCATGATGTATATTTACAAGATGTTAATGTTCACTTCCTCTTCCTTTCTAAACATGACATGTTGTAAAATTGAGTTTGAGCCCATCCTGTTCATAAAGGGTCATATATCTGAGCTGTGAATAGTAAGCGCTGAGGATTAATAGATGAGTTTAATCCCACTACTCTCAATCCAATCACCTCTAATCTTATTACAGTGCTCAAATGATTAAAATGAATGGTGATTCCGCTGGGGATACAGCTTTCACTAACCTTTTTTACAGCTGCTCTTGGGCTCAATTTTGCAAGATGCAGTATGCTCCTAAGGAGGGCATTCAGCACCTCATGCCTGTTGAAATCAGGGGTAGCTGAGGATGCTCAGCACATTGCAGAATCAAACCCTTTGAAGACAGTGCTACAGGAGCCATGCAAAGGAGATACCATTTAGTCAACTAGAATAGTGCTTGGATTTAATCCTGTTTTTTCTAGAAGAAAATCATGTTGCTTACAGATGCATGCCCCTGTGGGGTAATGTATTGAATATTTAATGTAGTTCTTCTGAGTATTCGTTTTAAAAAGTTATCAGAGACTTTAGAAGTGGTGAAAATTATTGGTTTGACAGCCCTCGGAGACTGACGTTCTCTATTTATCTAGAGAACAAATAGAGCAGAGGCAGTGCTAGCAACACACAGCACGCATACCTCCTCACCTTGCCATCACTGAACCTCAGCACTGCCCCATAGGACTCGTCTCCAAGCCAATTCAGTCCTTATGTCTTTACTGAGACGGCCCAAAAGGATGCCACATATTTTGGTGGTACTTTCATCATGTGAACCATTGACCACTAGAAACTGGAGATCAACAAACTCATTTCACATAGGCCACCGAAGAGCAATTGGGTGGGAACTACTTTCAGTCACTTCTAACCTCACCTTCTTCTAAGGATTTACTTAGGTGACCGTCAGGAAAATTCTAGTATTCTAAGGGTTAATGATCAACATCGTGTTCATAAAGGTCCCAATCTGTGCCCAGTGTATTGATATTAAATCTATTGTGAAGGCAGATATTGCATAAATGTTCTCTATGTGGGTGACTAAAGTGGCTAATTTCACTAACATTTGGAACATTAGGAAACAGTGTCTTTGACTCCTTTGGTGCACACGCAGCAGTGTGCAATCAGCCCGGCACATTGTACTGTTGGAGCAGGCATGGCTAGTGCTCATGTTCCTGTAGTTAAGGGTCATTAGTCAAGCATTTTCTCTGGAGTTTATATTTCAGATGTTTTGTTGGCTCTGTGTTGCTGACTAGCACACAAGGCAGCCTTTGTTATGCAGTTCGTGATGTATCAGACTCCCTTCAGCTAAACCATGATATTCTTCCACCAAAAAATAACGCCCTCTGCATCCCATCTCCAAATTATTTCAGGGAGTGATCCCATTATTGTGCACAATTTTAAGCAGGTTTGGGCTATATTGGTACTTGGATGGAAGACCTCAAAGTAAAAGCAAATGCTACAAAAAGAGGTTTCAGTGTAGCGGGAGGTGTCACTCTTTCCTCTAAGGCAGTAATGAGCCAGTTCCCAAACATGATGTCAGTGGGTGCTTTGAACCTGGAGATGCCATATTTAGGATGAGGTAGTACTGAGATCCTGACCTCTGGTGGCTCTTAGAGGTCTGATGGCATATTTCAGAAAAGTTTGTCCTTATTTCCTGCCCAAATTCTTCTTTGGGTTGTTCTAGTTTTCTAATGAGCTCTGTAATTTCAACTGAACGTGGAGTTCTTCACATCTGAAGTGAAACTGTTTTGTAGCGTTCCTTTGTGCTATTAAAAAGCTAGAGGTGGCTCAATATTGGTGGTGGATGTAATGTTTTGTATACATAGTTTGTAAACTTTATAAAGCACTTTGGATGCTCTTTAAGCTGAAAGCAGTTATATAAATCTAAGATAAAGATACGTCTAACACCTTTTCTCCAAGGTCAAAAGGTGTTTTACAGACACTAATGATTTAAGCCCCACAGTGACCTGTGAGGCAGGTCTGTATTACAGCATTTAACATATGGGGAAAGCCAAGATATGAAGAGGAAGTGACTTTTCCAGAGTCGTGCTCAGTAGAGGGCAGGTCTTCTGTCTCCCATCATCTGTCTTAATCACAAGACCAGCCCCTCTCCATGTTTGTATATAGTCAGTTCAAGTAAAATCCAACTGGAGTTGCTGTAATCCTGGGGAGGGGTTTAACTGTGACCAGTACCCAGCTGTCTCTCTCACCTCAAAAAAGCTCATGGAGATATCAGTTCCATCTTCACCGTAATCACTGTACTTCAGTCAGTCCACTCCCTGCTGGGAATGTAGCTGAGCTACTCTGCTCTACGGGACCATGATTCTTTCTCTGGTCACTGCTTCTTTGAGAGCAAGGAGAAGTTGGGCTGTGTCTCTTCCAATCCCACTTTCACAGGGACCATCCCTGCCATTCTGGAGGGACGTGGGCAGGCTGTGAGTTTGCCCTTCTCCCCACTTCCTTCTGGTCAGGAATTTAATGGGGAAATGTAGAGGGAGATCAGGTAAGTGAGCATCTCCTCTCCATTCCCCCCAAGAAATTCCTTCTACTCTGAAGGTGATGGAAGTTGGAAGCCAAGTGCTGTCTCCCCTTTCCCCTCCGAAGACCACTGCCTTCTCTGAAGCCTTGTCTACTCAAGGCTTGTGTTTGTGGCAAGCTGGTGTGTGACTCTGTCCTGCACTAGCCTAACTCTCCGTGTGGATCCTGCTGCCGCACACTAACATTTCCCTTGTGTGCTTTGACCTTCTCCCATTTCAAAGCAGGAGTAGATCAACATTTACTAAAGAACTGTTTGTGCGTGTCAGCAGGGTCCATGTGGATAGCTAGCATGTGGCAGGTTAGCTCAGGGTAGAGTCACATCCCAGCTTGCTGCGAACTAAATGTTCCTCTAGCCCTGAGTGGGAGAACGATGAGTCAATGCATCCTTCCTCCCATCCTCCTCTCCACAGGGTCTCAGCTTTTCTGGGAAATGGGCCATAAGTGGCTGTGGGACAGGCTCTGGATAGCCTTCCCAGGGATCTTTCCAGCACACACTGCCTCATGGACCTTAGTTTCTATTTTTTTTTAAATGCACTATACAAGTTCCCAGCCCAGATGGACCCTGTCCACTAAAATACACCGTAATCATATAAGCCACTTAGCATGCCCAGCATATAGACTGATGTACAGACACTACACTGGGACTTGCCTGGTTATGTGGACTTGCAGAACACAGCCAGGGAACGTATTAAACTGGGTAGCCTTGCACATGTGTTACGTACCAGCATTTGAGGGGTTAAAGGTTTCTTTGGTGTTTAATAAAAATTAATGAATCGCATAAGAATCTGCTCCCCCTTGCTTGGATTCTTTAAAATTGGACTAGGCAACGCCCTGATGAAAACACTGTTGGGAATGAACAATCCTTTACTGGCTGTGGTGAAGGAGGTGGACTAGATGCAGCTTATGATTTTTGCCTTGCTCTCTGTGATGATAGGCTTGTGTGATCACTTGGCACTTCTGCCCTTGTACACAGAACAACTGAAATGACAAAAGAAACAGTGGAGAAACAAATCCCAGTTCAGTGGAGAACCCACTCAGTTCGAACTCAACTCTCCTGATTCCAAAGTGACGCGTACATAAAGCAGGAATATTTTGCTCTGAGCCCAGCACGGACTCCTGAAGTGCTCTCCTTTCTAGGAGGTGGGGAAAAGGTGGCATTGGCCATGGGATTTGGAGCTGAAATGGAACTCTCTGCCAAATGCTAATTGCTTTGGTCCTCTGGAATTGTGTTTGCAGTGAGCTTCGGCCTACAGGCGTCTCACCATTGTTTTCCAGAAGGCTGATGTAAAATTAACCCAGGGAGCGAGCATGAGGGGGAGCATGGCTGGGAGGAGGGGGAATTATGCAAAAACCTGGCAGGTTTTCCAAAGTTGAGGGATCAAACTAAGGAGCTTTAACAACACGTAGCAGTGTCAGGGTCACTGACCCCTGCAAAGGCACATGCCAAATCTGGGGCTGGCTTTTTGCCTGCGTATTGTCCTTGTGGATTTTTCTATATAAAGCACTTTTCCACTGAAGGATAATAGTGGTGAATTCAGAGGGTGTCTGTGCATGATGGCTGCAAGGAAGAGAAGCAAATGTTGAGACGCTTGGACTGAACAACTGAAAAATACTTTGACCTGGGACTAACTGTTGTTAGGTATGGACTAGCCCAGTGAGACTGAGAGGCTAATGACCATTTTAAGGACCAATATCTTGTATGCAGCTAAGGCTGCTGTGTATCTCTGGGAGGCTGGAAAACCCAGCTTTCCACTGACAAATGTATTTATATTTCGATTCCTGCTAGTTTGGAAGAGATTGGAACTTTAATTCCCATAACCCTTATTACCATCTTTCTTGCTTTCCCCACTTGAACTCTGACCTGATTATAGAGGCTGATACCTTGAGAACCCTTAGAGCAAGAAACCAGTGTTTTATTCCCTCTGAAAACAGCTTTGGAATCCAAGTTTTCAAATGACGTGTAAAGTAATAATCTCTAACTCTAGTAGTTCACGAGATAGCAGCTGCTAAAATCCTGTTCCAGTTGACATGTGGGGCATGGAGGAGCAAGGTGTTTTGCAGAATGACAGGATCTGAAGGTCTGATGTCTCATCTCCTTGCTTTCTAGGATCAGAAAAAGTTTGGTGACACCAGCAGACATGCTTTCAGGACCATTAAGCTTTTCAAATCACTTGCCCAAAACTAGTGATCAGAAATGAAAGAAATTGCTCCTCTTGGGAGCCGTTAGTATCTTTCTTTTGACTCAGTTCTCTAAGAGACACTTTTTAATGTAAATTGCATTTCCTAATTTTGTGGTGCCCACGTCCTGTGCTGCTTGGGTTTTCAGCTTTGGTAGGGTAACACTTGGTGGTGGGGAGGATGTGCTTCTGGGGTCATGTGATTATGTGGGTGAATCTCACAGCTTTCATTTAAATAAAGAAGAAACCAATGTGGTGTAGTGGAGAAAAGCTTGACAATATGACCCCTGAAGACTCAAAACCCAGAAAGCTGCCTCCCAACTCCTCAAAATTGATACTTTTTTAAAACTTCCTGATTCTAAAGCCAATCTTATGCTTTTGTTAGGTCCTGAATTGTATGAATGAATTATGAATTGTAAATGCTTGGGGTTGGAACACCGTCTAATGCCAGATACCAATAGGATCAGGGTGTGAATTCAGGGAGGTGCTAAGCACCTATAACTCCCGTTCATTGGGGAGTGAGTGCTCAGCACTGCTCAGGATGGAGCCCATAGGAACTGCAATTTTATAATAAAAGAACTGTTTGCAGTGCAGTCAGTGGTCAATAATGGCTGAAGTAAACAGTTCCCCAGCTGCCAAGCAACTTGAAGATAATTTTTTTCACTGCTGTTATTTGCTGTGTCCTGATTGAAAATTGCTGAAGCAGCCGCAGAAAAAAATTCCATTTAAAAAAGAAAAACAACTCTCCAGGCAGAAGACTGACCTCTAAAGCAATGCAGTGAGAGCAGGGAAACCCTGAGATTTTGATACTTACATCAATTTCAGTGGAGACAAACAGGTGAGTTTAGACCTTAAGTAAGTCCCTAGTCCTGTTCCCATTGATCCTGCTTACTTACATTCTGTTAGCAGTAGAGAATCCAGTATGGATTGCAAAATATCTTTGGATCCAAGTTTCAAGTTCCTGGAATTCCATTCCCTACTACTGAGGAACTGAATTCTCTTTACTCAGGCCTGGTCCACACACTGATTTTTGTATCAGTATAACTATTTCTGTTAGGGTTGTGACCTTTTTTTCTGAAATAGTTGTATCAGAACACTGCCTAGTTAATGGGAGTACTCACATGCTTAAAGTTAAGCATGTTCATAGGTGTTTTCAGAATTGAAGCCTTGCCTATAGTGGCTGATCTCTTTATAGGACAGAAAATTCCTCTTTCCACTAATGTACCTCCCCAAAACACATCACCTAGCTATGCTGCAAAGGCAACAAAACTAACAACTCTGGTCCTCTTGACTATGATAGTTGACCAAAAAACCCTTTGTGTTAGACAAAAAAATCTGCACCCTTAAAATTGTTAGACCTAAATTGTATTTATCCCAGTCATTTTATTATAGCTTATATAAGCTATAATAAAATGGGGGGAAGGGGAATGGAGACAGCTTAAAATGTTTTTCTAAAAAAATCTTTAACATTCCACAGATGTACAAGAACGACAAATCCCTTCAATGGAATGAAAACACCAAGCGACAAAATTGGATTTAAGTTAATTTAAAACAGGGTCCTGTAATTAGGAAATTCCTGCAAAGTTGCATGAACTTGTTGTAACATCTTCAGGATACACACACAGTCTCCGACAGACCTGCCGGGACAGTTTCATGTTCTTAACCTCCACTAAAACACTTGTTTTATTTTTTTTTAAAGCTTAAAAAAATAAATCTGTTAATGATAAATGTCCTGGGCCATCACTACCCTGATCTTATTCTGCTAATGCACCCCCGGGGGCGGGGCGGGGGAGAAGGGGAGAAGAGAGCAGCTCTGAAACGTCATCCCCTGTTGATTGAGTTCCAGAACCAGGTAGCGGGGAAAGGGAAGACTGGCTATTTGAAGGTACCACTTGCAGATCCCAGGAGGCATGCTGTTCAGTGAATAAGCTGGTTGGGTCTGGGGAAGGTCTGTTAGCTTGTTACTTAATCTAGTTTCTTTTTTTGGAGACATTTGAAAGGGTGACATTGATAAGAGGAAAATCAGCAAAGCCAAGAGAATCTGCTTCAGTGAATAAACCGTTTTCCTGTTTCCTGAGGTTACATTCAGAATTTCATTTTAACAAGGCTTAAAATCTCTGTGTTGATCTTGAGGAACGATTTCAAATGCTTTATTGTAGTTTATGAACTGCTTGCATTTTCTATGGGATTATGGAGGGGGGAAAAGTCCAATATGAGGTTAGTTACAATTATTTCTACAAGCACCAAGTGACCAAAAATGTTCCAATGTATGTCTTCTTCAGACCCCTCTTTAAAAGATGCTAAAGCAGCCTGAGTTATTAGATTAAATTTGTGCGATTCTTTGCTATGAGTAGTTGGGAAGAAGATTTATTAAAAGTTGCGACATGTTTTTATGAACAATTAATGTTTAATAGGAGCTGTTTTGAATATAAGCAGAAATTATTTTGACACTGTTACTGATGACATAAGATATAATTACAGCATAGAAGTTATGTGGACGTAATGGCAGAAGGTTTGCAACAGAACAAGGTATCTGACATGATGCTTGCTGCGACACCAGAGTATTTAAGACGATGCAATTGTGACCCACCCTAACGCTCTGTGGCTTGTTGTCTCCCTGTTGGGGCTAGACCACATACAGTGTTTTGAGTCTGCTTCTGCCTTTGAGCTAATGGACCTTCTCCCATGTCTCAAGCACTAGGACTCCTGCTTTAGATCCAGAGGTCCCTGGTTCTGTTCCAGCAGATACACATGGGGATTAGAACTGCTGAATTTCCACTGCTAGGGGGATTACTCATGCTAATGTAATATGGCTGGCTGTCACCCTCTAGTGGCTAAATCATTTATAGAGGTTTTTGAGTTTGCTACAGCTATTCAGCTAACTGGATTGGTCCTTTAGCTCAAGCAGCAGAGGCTTGTGGGTTTTTAGATCCAGAAATCTTGGGATCATTCCCTACAGACGCACAAAGAGATTAAAATTTCTGGGGCTCTCTGCAGCTCAGGACTAGCTTACTTGGCTAAGAGAGTGTGCAACTCACACTAACGCAATGCTGGGGTTTGTCGTTCCTCTCTAGTAGCTATGTTGTGTGTAATAGTGAACCTACTTGAGTCATCGCAGAACTCTGGATTTGAATTTAAAAGTCTGAGCCTCAACTGTTTGAGCTAAAGGACTAAGGCTATTAGCTCAGAGGCAGCAGCAGACTCATAAAGCTTAAAATGTATTCTAGCCACTAGGGGGCAAGAAAGGCACACAAGCCCAGGTTCTGGGCAGGCTAATACCTCCCATGCCATTGCACTCTCGCTGTTAGTTTTAGCCGTGCTATCTAGATTAAAGCTAGCATGGGCATCCTACATGAGCTGCAATCACACCTCCGACTGCAGCGTAGACGTGCCCAGAGAGGACAAACATGACCTTCAGGTACATAATCAGTGGCATGTGGGGAGGTGATATTAACTGTATATGGCATTGGTGAGACCATTGCTAGATCCTGCGGCCAGTTCTGGTGTCAACACTTCAAAGAGGATGTTGAAAAATTGGAAGGAGTTCAGAAAAGAGCCATAAGAATGATCTGAGATCTGGAAAATGTGCATTTACGGGTACATCTACACTGCTGCTAGGAGGCATAATGCTCAAGTTAGCATGCTAAAAATAGCAGAGTAGTCACAGCAGAGCTTGTTCGTCACCAGAGTGCAACCCTATCCCAGATCCGGGTACATACTCGGGTGGCTAGCCTGATCCACTGCCTGTGCCACTGCGACCACCACTGCTGTTTTTTATAAACTAGCAGAGCTAGTGTGTGTACGTCTGCCTGCACTGGGAATTATACCTCCTAGCTCCAGTGCTCATAATTCAAGATTTAAGAAGCTCAGTCTATTTAGATTATCCAAGAGAAGGTTGAGGTGACCTGGTCATGAAGAGATTTCTCAGAGTAGACAGCTCTTTAATCTAGCATAGAAATATATAGAGATATGGTGGTTGGAAGATGAAGTTGGGAAAATTCAGACTATAAATAAAATGTAAATTTTTAATAGTGTCGGTAATTAACCATTGGAACAGTTTGCCTAGGGACATGACGAATTCTCCATCACTTGAATTTCAGTCTTTAATTCAAGATTAAATATCTTTCTGAAAGATATGCTATAGCTCAAACAGAAGTGAAGTCATGGTCTTGATGCAGTTTAGTGGGTGAAGGTCTCTGTCCTGTATTATACAGAAGATCAGACTAGACCAGGGGTCAGCAGCTTTTCAGAAGTGGTGTGCCGAGTCTTCATTTATTCACTCAAATTTAAGATTTCGTGTGCCAGTAATACATTTTAATGTTTTTAGAAGGTTTCTTTCTATAAGTCTATAATATATAACTAAACAATTGTTGTATGTAAAGTAAATAAGGTTTTTAAAATGTTTAAGAAGCTTCATTTAAAATTAAATTAAAATGCAGAGCCCCCCAGACTGGTGGCCAGGACCCAGGCAGTGTGAGTGCCACTGAAAATCAGCTCGCGTGCCGCCTTCAGCACACGTGCCATAGGTTGCCTACCCCTGGACTATCATAATTGTCCTTTCTGGCCTTAAAATCTATGACTCAGTGCCCAGTGGAGTGTTATCAGCAGCATTGTAGGGAATATGATGGGGGCAAGGAACACAGGGAATTTCCCCCATTAACTTGTTTTCTTGGGTTTAAGGATTTGGAGGGTAGGACAGATCCTGATGCAGCCTGTGTCATAAATGGTGGTTCTCCTCCTCTCTTCCCTCCCCCATCCCGATGTTGTTTGGAAGTGAACTTAGTGACTAATGGTATCGGTGTGTCCAGTCCTCATTCCCCCTTCTCTGCCAATTGAATTTTTGAGATAAAATGTGAAGAAACATAATACAGTAATTGTATTGTTCCCATTTTTCACTGTGTTGCTGTTGATGCAGGAAGGGAAGCCTAAATCCAGCAAGACACAGTACAGCATAATTCCATATGTGCATTGGGGGTCATGATGCTAATTTATTACTTGCCTCTTAAATAATACTCTAATCTACATTTTACAGATGGGGAGATGGTTAGAGGTAAAGTGATTTGCTCAAAGCTATGGAAGGAGTTGGGATTTGTACCCCAAAGTTCTTGATCCCCAGCCATGTAGCTCACTAGATCATGTATCTCTCATGTAACTTATTCTTTTAGCAGTTTTCCTGAATTTTACTGAGTTATTAGCTGCCATATCCTGGGGCTGGTGAACTGAGAGGAGAAGGGAGGAGCTCATGCCCTCAGAAATCCAAATCTTGTTAATGTAAAGTCTTGTGGGAAAAGGTGTTCTTTGGGATGATTGTGTGCTTGTAAGCGGAGCTCAGGTTTCTCTTGTTGATTGGGCCCTATTAGAACCCTTCTGGAAGTTGCAGAGTAAGTGTGGCTGACTTACTGTGGCATGGGCAACTTAACTCCATGAGGTTAGAAGATGGGTCTGATCTCTGGACTGGGGTTTGCAACAGAGAAGACTCTGCAGGGAAGTCCTAGAAACAGCTAGGCTAAAGGAGTACGTTTAGGCTGAGGCTTATGTTGGTATTATTTGGCTATCAATAAAGTCAAATCCCAGTAAGGGGGAACTTGGACTAGATGCTGACTGTATGCTCTGTTCAGAGCAGGCTGGAAATTCCACCTGTTTACATTCCTCAAGCTGGTCTGTGCAAGAAAAGCACTCTCTAGAGGTCTGCCCTGGACTGTCCGTTCCATAAATGTTGTTGTCTTCCCATTGGTAGAACTGTATGCCAGTAGAACTTGTTTTGTCCCAGCCACACATTTCTTGGCACAAGCTAGATGGATTCAGATCTAGGGTTGGAAGAGAGCTCCCCCAATATGCAATATGTAGGGACCACCTAGAGTATATTAGTCAAAATGTTCAAGGCACCTTCCCAGAAGCTTTGCAACCCCAGAAAACATGTTATCTAGCACCTCTTTGAATTGTGACACTCTTGTAAAGAGCCAACAGCGATGATCTCATCCTCTCCCATTTGGCCAGGGTAATAGATTGTGTGTGTGAGTGGGGAGGGAGGAAATCAGAAATAAGTCAATTGATACTTGCAGCAATGTGATCACTTTGGAAAGTGGGAATAGGGAAATGGCTTCATTACGTCAGAGGTGAGCTGCTTACCCAACTCAGCCTCCCAAAATAGGCGCAAGCCTCATTAGGAGTATTTCCTTGCTTGTTTAGTCACTGATGATGGTTGTGGTTAAATATTTAGGAAGACGAGACTCATTTAGCATTTTCTCTTGGGGAGGTTTGATTCAGGCATTACTAATTCTGATTCCAAAACCTCTCCCAGCCAATGTTTAATTTAGCTGTATGGGAAAGGGGAGAGCTGATCTCTTTCCTTGGGGCTTGTCAAAAGCAGTTGTTAAAATAGAATGAAGCAGGAGGGGGAGCTCTCATCACGCCAACCGAAGAGGGGGGAACTGTGAGAGAGCAAGGCTTTCAGGAACTAGGGAAAGAAGGGGTGCTTATCTCTCTGCTTCTTGCAGAGAGGAAGCTGCAGTCTTCTCTTCCCTGCCCCTCTTCCCACTCTCTAAGGCTCTGCTCAGAATTAGGACTGTAGGGACAACATTTCATCCGAGATCAGACTCCAGGTCCATCTAGTCCAGTATCCTGTTTGACAGAGCCCAGAACCAGATGCTTCCAAGGAAGGTGTAAGAACCCTACAGTAACAGGTGTAGGATAATCTGCTCCCCATATTAGGTCTTATTCTGATCTCTAATATAGGGTAGCTGAATCCCTGAAGCATGAGGTTTTAAACCCTTTCCAAAATGTTTGTTAGCATTACCTATGACAACCCTTGATAGTCTCGTTACCCATATAAATGTCCAGTCTTTTAAAAAATCTTTCTAAATCGTTGGCCTAAATGACTTCCACATTGCAATGGGTTCCACAATCTGATTGTACATTGTTTGAGAAAGTACTTGGTTTTACTGGTTTTGTATTTCACCCGTTCAATTTCATTGAATGTCTCCTTGTTTTTGTGTTGTAAGGATGATGAGATTTGGTCACAGAGGTCACGGATTCCGTGACTTTCAGAGACTTTTGTGACATTTTCAGCTTCAGCCCCATATCCCAGGGTGGCGGGGCCGAAGCTCTCAGCGGCCGTGGGCTTTGGGGCCCCGGAGATGTCAACTGCTGGCCCCATAGCTCTGAGCCACCACGGGCAGCGGGGGCCCCGCGGCTGTCAGCCACCGTGGGGGGCCCAGAGCTCTGAGCCGCTGTGGGTGTTGGGAGCTCCAGAACTGTCAACCTCCCTCCCCCAGCTTTCCTTTTGGATATGAAATATATTTATCTTCCTTCCACATACAGTAGCAACTGTCCTCAGGGGAGTCCAAGTATTGTATGGACATTAAACTTCATGGTAGCCCAGTTTGGTTAGTTAGGACTGAGACAGTGAGAGGCTGTGACTTTCCAAAGGCCATACAGCAAAAATCAGTGGAAGAGCTGGGAATGGAAGACAGATACTCTAAACTACGACCTACTAAAATAACTATCATATGAAATTGTATTTATTTTACAGAATAAAGTATTTCTTACATTAACAAATGACCAAGGGGAAGGTATTTTGAACTTAGAAACATATTTCAGTTCATGATTTCATCCATCTATAGCCCAAACCAAATTGTGGGTGATAAAGCACCCTAGTTAAGTCATCTTGTGATAGAAGAATCTCTTCAGTTTGTCCTCGAACTGAAGTGTTTCAGAAAGCTGTCAGGTTTCAGAGCAGCAGCCGTGTTAGTCTGTATCTGCAAAAAGAACAGGAGTACTTGTGGCACCTTAGAGACTAACAAATTTATTTGAGCATAAGCTTTCGTGGGCTACAGCCCACTTCATCAGATGTTCCATTCTATGCATCTGATGAAGTGAGCTGTAGCCCACGAAAGTGTATGCTCAAATAAATGTGTTAGTCTCTAAGGTGCCACAAGTACTCCTGTTCAGAAAGCTGTGTTGTGCTATGTAACACCCGTTGTTGTCTAACAATCACTCAGATAAAGTGCTGTGTGCTTATTTGAATGGCTACCTGTGGCTTTATTTTCTTCATATGGAGTGTGAAATCTAGCAGGTTCTGAATCCTTGGTGTCTGCTCTTTCTTGCTTCCCAAGTAACCTGGATAGCTGCTGATCGTTGAAAGCTACAGTGGGCGATGGTATTACTAATCAATAATACAGGAAGATGTCAGTCTACTTCCGTAATACACTGGGCTATGATTTCTTCAGATCTCAGAAGCTAGGCATGGCTAGTCCTGATCAAAGACAATTGTGATGCTGCAGGAAATGGTATTTCTTTGTCACCTGAGTCTGTACAAGGTCAGTGCTTCAGCATGGTGTTAGGGAGCGTTGGAGCAATGGAGATGCCTTTTCTTGATTGGTTGGTAAAACTGAAGGCCAGTTAGCCCTGGTCAATTTCTCATTGCATTGTGATCCTAAATTCGTTTATGCAGCTTCAATAGATTGCAGTATTCTTTTTCACTTCCAGGTCTTAAACTATTGCAGAGTGTCGATGTGTACTGTTAAACAGCTGCTGTGTTTCACCCAGAGGTGGATGTATTTCAGTGGTGGGCAAAGTGACACCATTATGTTAATAAAATGACACTATTATGTTATCATAGTCCAAGATTTTCAAAAGTGCAAAATGATATTTGGGTCCCTCAATTTTCAGTCGCCTAACTTGAGAGCCTTTAAATGAACCCAGTTTTCAGAGGGTGTTTGCTCAGCACTTCATGAAACTCAGGCTTCTTTAAGGTGTCTGAGGCTCAGCACCTGAAATCACTAGTTAATGAAAATCTGCTTTGGGAGTAAGTAGGAACTGTGTATGTGCATCTAAGGGCAACATTTTGCCCTCAACTAATAAGAGTAGTGAATCAAAAGCAAAAAAAGATTCAGCAGTCATGGGATGCTGAGATGAAATGCTTATCTTACAAATCTATTCAGCTGAGAGGCAGTGAAATTAAGAAGCAGTGGGTAAAATACACCATGGATTGAATTCACTGCTAATAAATATGAGCCTGTGTGAGCCAAGTACTTCTCCCTTTCACGCATGTCTTGGGAAGTGCCAGATCAATGAATTATTCCTCTCACCAAGAGCAAAGGGTAACTTCTACTACTATGTTTTCTACCCAATGTGTTTTTATTGGATGCGAAACAGCCATAGAGAAGGTAATATAAATAACTGGCATCGTTTAGGAAAAATATCTGCAGATTTTATTGCATTCGTATAATGTCTGACATGTCAGCCCAACATAAGTCACATGAGATGCCTGGTTTCTTGTGAGGTTCCCCTGTTGTCTCTCATAGGAATTGTCAGACTGGATCAGACCCGAGGTCCATCTTGTCCAATATTGTGTCTCTGACAGTGGCCAGAATCACTTGCTTCAGGGAAGATGCCAGAATCCTGTGGTAGGCTGATGTGGGATAATCTATTAAGTCTCCTCCTGATCTTGAATAGAGAGGTTTTGATGTACAAGAGCATTGTGCCCCCCCCAGCCACTGTCATTATTCTGTGTCCCTATCCTCATATCCTTGGTGCTTTCATCATCCGAAAGTGGGAAACTCCATCATCTGGTATCAACTGGCTGTTCACGGCTGACTCAGTGTGTTAGGAACTCAGCTGCTCCAAGCTTGGCCTTTCCCAGCAGGAGTGCTGTAGATGATGGTACAGTGCCATCTGTAGGGGGCTAGTTAAAGAAGCACTAAAAGGCATCAACTGGAGTGTTCACTTGGACATATGGTATACAGTGAATTCTATTTCTCTACAACCATCCATTGCACTGTAACACTTGTATTTTTGTAGTAAAGAACGCTGCTTGTTTCCTAGAGCAGCTCTTTGGACCTAGAGTTCTGCCAGCAATTCCGGGGGCCTCCTGTACGTGAAAGATCACAACCAGCGTGAGCGAATTTTGAGAGGAGCAACAAAAATGACTGAGGAACTGGAGGCATTGACTAATGAGGAAAGAGTAAAAGAGTTAAGTATTTATAGCCTGGCTGAACCAATGACTAACTGGGATTTGAGAGCAGTTTATAAGTACTCAGACCCAGGCCTGTGCTGCAACATCCACACTGCTATATTAAGCGCGCGAACTCGAGTGAAGCTAGTGTGAGTCTGTCTACATGGGCTGGGAGGTTCGCTGTCAGCTGCAGTGTAGACATACCTGGGAGGTTCTCCTTTCCAGACCTCAGCAGGGTCACAGGGTGACAAATGCCTTTTGATTTCCCCATCCCCCTCATGCAGATCTCTAAGGTGTGTAGAAGCATGGCCTCCTTTCTATGCATGTGCTTTGAAACTGAATCTAGCAGTTCTGGTTTGTAATGTCAGAATTGAAGAACTGCTTGTCCAATTAACTTTAAATTTGGTAGAAAAATTCTGCCTCCACACTGGATACAAAATACTAATTTTGAGGTTGATATGCCTTTTTTTGGATCTTAAAGGTGGGGTCAAAAATCCAGTTTACAATGGAAACTCAATGGCAGCATTAACTGTGGAGTGACTGCTTTTGCTCCATAATTAAACTGCAAGGAGTGTCAATTTCCAAAGGGGTCAGCAAGTGTGTTCTCTTACACGGGACTGGAGAGCAAGTTCCACGTGGTGCAATGTGCATCCGCTCAGCTACCAGCACATGATGTGCTGCAAAGGAAAGGTGCCCAGGCGCAAACCCTGTGCACTTGATGGAGCACTCCAGATGAAAGGTCAATGGCCTCCTCCTAGAGTTTGCTCATGTAGTCTGTGGCGTGTGACTGCTGAAAGCGGAATAGCACTGGAGGCCTGAAGTCGTGCTGCCAAAGGAGACAGAGAAAATAGGTAGAACCTGACGCAAGCAGTGCAGACCTAAATGGCTGTGAATGGAACAACTTAGCAGCAACATTTTCCATCCGCAGCTCTGTGTTGGGACAATTAGCCCAAATGAACTCAAACTGGTGGAAAATTGCAAGAGCAGTGGAAAATAAAAAGGTCATTGTGCATTGCAGGGGTTAACAGCTAGATTGGACTTTAATTCAGACTAAGCTGCAGGTTTTCATAGGGGAAACTGCAGTGATTCATTAGGTCTAATACCTTCTGAAATTACTTGTAAGATGTTAAAAGTTTGACTCTTCTTTGTAGTTGAATGTAGCAATTGGAATCTCTTATGTTCCACTACAGTTTTCCTTAAGCTCCCTAGTGTAAAAGAGCTTGTAGGGGAGAGTTCAAATGACACCCAATCATGATTTCTCCATCTCTGCCAAAAGCAACATGCAATCCAGCTTCCCACTCTTCCTTCCCTGTTCACAGCAAAGTTGCCTTTGGACTTCTAGAGTAGTAAAAAAAGGCTGAGTGGTTTTGTGCCTTCACGCTAAGCAGAGATCTCACATAACATTTCTACTCAGTCCGTCTTTGTTTTTAAATGGTGAAATTGCAGCTTTACAATGAAAACGTCTGCTGGGCTAGAGCTACAAGATCCAATACTTTCTGCTGCTAGCCTAAAAAAAGATCGATCTTATGTCGGGGCTGGTGAGATAAGCAGAGTCTACTATTTGATTCCCTATAGCTGCAGGTTCTACACTGGCAGTACAACAGTGATGAGCATAATATAAGAAACTATGTAGTATACAGTAGACTAGTGCATTTCCTGCAGAAGAGGCCAGGAACACGAGTGTCAGTTGATGTTGTTTCTCTTTGAGGGAGAGAAGAGGATTTGAGCAAAGAGGGTTTCAGTAACAAGCGTAATTAAACTTGAGCCTTTCAGTGGAACAACAGTAGCCAGATTCTATGATGGGAAAGCTGCTGATGGAAAGCTACAAGGGAATCAGAAGATTTAGGGGGGGGGCGGAGAGAATCACACACATGCTCTCACACAAAGCCCTGTGAACTAATTCTCTTGGAGGGAATGTGTGTTTGTTGGCTGATCCATAGCACTGAGCTTCTGTTGGCATTATGGAGGTTGAGGTTCCCTGCACTCTCAATCGAATATTGAGATGCAGTAGTTTTGGAGGAGAGGAGTGAATTACAACAGTTGATATTTGTGATCACTTAAGCTCCCTATCCTTGTTGTGTCCTCCCTGCCCTTCATTCTAGAGGTGGCCACTTACAAAATCAAGCTTTGAAGGAGAGTGCATTCTTAGATCATGGGTCTGCCTCTGGTTACCATAGCTGTTGCCAACAGAGAAGTACTGTAGTTAACCGCAAGCTTTCAAACAAGGTGGTCTCTTACCCCCCAACCAGGCTAACATTGGCATTTCTCCAGTTTCAATGTGCAGCTCCCTTCTGGCTTCCCTTTCCTCTCTTGGGGAGTTTCTGCCCTTTGTAGTGAATCCATCTCCTGGTGAATCAAGCTTTGAAAACTGGCAATAACTGCTGTCATTCCAGTTCTCGAGCACTGACTGTCACCTCCTATTACCTAAGGATGAAGAGAGTCATTTAATCTCTGTGGTCTACTCTGTTCTTGGCTTCTCTGCTGAGACTGTCAGCAAGGGGGTCAATTAATATCATTTAGGGAAGCCACATCTTGCTTCGTTCCTGGAGTAGGGACTCATTCTACATGTGCATTGATAGAGTACGCTGTAACCCTTGGTTAATCAGGTACTTTGGGACTCATGGCAGGATTAGGAGGTGAGTTTTTGTTAATACATTGCTGTAATGCTTTACATCCTGGGGCATCCCAAACTGCTTTAAAAACATATACAGCACCACTGAAATACAGCAACTTCTGGGGTGGACATCACACTCCCCCCAAAATAGATTTAATTGACAGAGCTACCTGTAAGGGAAATATCAACTGATCACAAAACTGCTGCTGATGATGTAGAAGGAAAAGTTGATCCTGGAGTCTGTCTCCTGCTTTACCAGTCCCTGGCCTCAGAAATGGCAGTTCCCCTTAGCTTTTTCAGCTGTTGATTTTGGTGGCATTACCACCAATGAGCCTAGTTTTCCCCCTTTTTAATGTACCTGGTGTATTCAGTCCTTTTTAGGAACACATGAGCCACAGTAAATACATCCCAGGTGATTGAATAAGCACAAAGCATCTTAAATTGTGGTATGGCTTCTCTCTGCTGTATTTTGTACTTGACTAAGGCAACGACTGTTAGTGAGTTCATTTGGAAATATGAGCTGAGGCTGAGCTCTCATAGGCCACATTCTAGCCCAGAGCGTATTCTTACGGCCAAACTGTACGTCAACAGGCTATCCTGCTGTGGTGTGAGTGGTACCACAAGGATAGCATTTTGAGTTTCAAAATCCACTTTACACTGTGCTTGACTCAGACTTCTAGAATGGTTATATTTGCTTTTAAAGGTCCTGCACTAAATCCTGGCTATTGAAGATGTCATAAACCTGGGAGGCATAAACATTACCAAGCTGACAGCCACTTTGGCAGCTTGCCAAGAGAAGAAGGGCTGTATCTAAACTGCATAAAACGGAGCAGATTGCAGCACCTTCATGTTTCAGTAAGCAGCTGTGATCTGTAAGGACTCCATTTCCCAGCACGTTTGAACCCTTTTTATCTAAGCTAGATCATAAGCTCCTGTGGAAAGAAGTGTCAAGCATGTGGACATTGAATAAATGTGTCTTATTGTTCACAGTGCCAACTACAGGGGTGGAGGAAGTACTGTGCCTGGATTCAGTAATATATTCATCCCTGTAGCCAGAATTGCTGAGGGTAACTAGCTGGTCTCTGCTCATCCTCCAAACTATGGGTGATCAGAGAAATTTGAAGGGTGAGAAGAAGATAGGCCTGTTTAACCGGGCATGCTTGCAGTATAATTTTCTTGGGAGGGAAGGAGGAGGAGTGACTCAGAAATAGCATCTAATTTTGGTATATTTAATGGAAAACCATCAGCTTGAAATTTAGTCAGTTCCAGAAAAATGAGTTTAAAGCAAGCACAAGGGTATAACTATCCCTGGGTCCTAATGGTTTTACTATGAGATTCCTTCTTTTGTTTTTTGCTTCCATGTTGCTGAGTGAAAAAACCCATATAACCAGGGAAACAATGAAGCTGACCATAAACAAAGTGCTGTCAAATGCACAAAGTAAGAATAAAAAAGTATTTTCCCTTTACTGGCTACAGTAATCTTGGGCATGTCTTGTAATAACAGTAGAAAATAAAATTTTTAACGTAAAGTTTTTTTTATTTAATGTGATATGGTTCCCTTTAACGTTTTCAGCAGCAGTGTGTTAGACTTTTTTCTACATGATCTGAAGAATAAAAAAATAACCCACGAAACTTCCTGGGTTCTCAACACTTCTAAAGTACGTTGTGTGTTGGGCTTGACAGTATCCCCAGAAGGCATCATCTGCTAATGAATGTAACTTAGAATCAACCTAATGATGGTTCTGTTTGGAGAAAAGTTAACCGTCATACTGTACTTGCTTCAAAGATCAGCTTTGTAATCAAATTCGTCCCTGCATATTTGAGAATTTGCACTAGAGTTACAGTGACTTTACAGGATTAAACACAAGAACGGGTGAAAAATGTTAGGAGTGGGATCCCATTAGTTCACTTTTTTTATTTTTGTTCTAAACTTATATTTTTATGGGTTTGTTTTTTTTCCAGTACCAAAGCAGTGGTGAAGGGCTGTTCCATCACCTAGAGTGAACAATATTGCCCTAGCTGATAGACAGGTTTGGTACATTTGCACACAAGAAAGATGCTGTGCAGCCACTATGGTCAAAAGCCTATTTACAGCAAGATGCCTGGATCATGTGACTTGAGCTAGCTCTCCATATTTCAAAACTTCTTCCGCTGTTGGGAGGTAGGAAGGAGGAATGTAGGAAAATGTATTTAAAGAAGCACCTTTTGCATAGGCCTTGGCGAACTGTTCTCGGCTACCCCTCTGATTCTGTTCTATTAAAGGTGTTCTGCGAGGGAGTTTTAAAAACTGGGTTGTGCCTTTTTGGGGGCTGCTCTTACGATGAAACAAGAAGCATGAAATGGGTCCAGTTCCTCTCGTTCCACAATTTGGGCCCCAGTAGATTTCCCTCTGTTGTTCAGATTGCTAAACAAAGTGAGGGTGAGTCCTGTACTTCTTGTTTGTTTGTCTTGTGCTTAATGGAGCAGTAACCAGGTAGGCAGAAAATGCCACATATGTGGCTGAGCCCAAATTTCTTCACTGGCAAACTCCTGGTGCCATAACCATAATGCTCCTGCACTCTTTCAAGGCCGACTGGTACAGGTCCAGGCTCAGACTTTTTTCAGGGGAGGTGGAAGGACCTTGTGGAACAAGGTCCATGGCTATGACAGCAGATTGGTAGTCTGGGTGCCCTTCATCTTGGGCTGGTGAGTTCCCCCCATACTCTGCTCAGCTATCCACTGAGCAGCCAAAATTAAGAGCTCAGGCCCTCACTGCTTCCCTCTCAGGACAAAGGTAGCATCCCCCACGCCTCCGAACTTCATGGCAGACACATTCTCCTCTTCATTCCCCCTCCACGACGAGCTGTTTCAAAGAGTCACCCATTTACATTTTTCCTAGGTGGCTCTTCTGCTCTCCAGCCCCTCCTCCTCCAGCCATGACAGAGCAGGGCTCAGAAGATCCTTCTATGCTGAGCCTTTAGAACATTGAGTGCTGTGTTTGGTGCTTGTTTCCCATTCCCTCTCCAAATCAGAGCTGTTCATTGGAGATTTTCATGTGCTGAAGCTGGGGGCACCAGCTGTGTCCTACCTTCCCACATCAGAAGCAGCAGGGAACATTCCTCTCAGGCTCCTGTTCTAAAGTATGGACCTTCAGTTGCCAAAGGAGTTTTTTCAGGCAGTAAGGAATGTTTTCTGGAAGGGATTTACCTTCTAGTGGATTAGGCTAGCCAAGAGTCAAGGGCCCTGACAGCTCTACAAGAACCTGACTGCCCAATGAATACTGCTTAGAAAGTTAAAGTAGCTAGTTCTCATTCACCTTGCCAACCAGTCTGTGTGACACTGCCAACGATTCTCTTAAGGTACTGGCAGGCAACATCACAACTTGCCATTTCCTCAGGGTGAGAAAGTGGACAGGTGACTTTGGATCAAAGCTCCATCGTATGCCCCTGTGACGTTATGAGTGTAATGTAATATCTCATGACAGGGCCAGAAAGAGTTAATTAACTCACAGAATAATCTGACCTAGGGATGAACCTTAAAAACTGGTTAGAAAGATAGGTAAATAAATAAAGCTTTAAAACGCAAGTCTGCATTGTTAGAGATCTCAAGGGTAAATGTTTGCTCAGGTCTTGTGGTGTCAGCGAACAAGGCTTGTCTATATGTCTCTTTAAAGGTTGTAGTAACCTGTAGCTGAACTGTTTAATGGATAAATTACCCTGTGCTAATTGCCATGATGTTTAGAGGAAGGAGAATTAAGCCTGTTGTTTTCTCAGGCCAAAAGGCTGCTGAAAATGTATAAGAACCCTGGGACATGATCATACATCATCTCAGATCTGCTTTGGTTTCAAGAGGGAGGAACCTTAAGCCATAAGGATTGAGATCCCCAGTCTTTGACTGGAGCCACCCTGAATATGGACATTGGACTATAACCTATGGACTATTTCTAAAAGGACTTTTGGCAACTACAGGCTCACCTCTGCTATGTATCTAAACCTCAAGAATTGAATTCAAGTCTGTCTGTGTATTGATCTTTTAACCAACACTCTCTCTCTTTTCTTTTTTAATAAATTTTAGCTTAGTTAATAAGAATTGACTATAGCGTGTATTTTGGGTAAGATCTAAGTTATAATTGAACCTGGGTATGTGGTTGATCCTTTGGGATTGGAAGAACCTTTTCTTTTATATGATGAGATAAGATTCTCAATAATCATCATCATATCTGACAGGTGTGTCTGGACGGAGGCCTGAGGCTGGGTGCTTTAAGGGAACTGCGTTGTTTGGACTTCTGAGTAACCTGTATGGTAATATAGAAGTTGTTTTGTGCTGGCTTGGAATCTAAGTATTGGAATATCCACCAGCGTTTGGGGTTGGTCTGCCCCGTTTTGTTTGCAGTTCACCCTGATTGAGTGACCTCAGCTGGCTCCAACAGGCAGTACCGTCACAGCCCCTACTTTCAGGGGGCTCACATATTTGGAGTTGGAGGTAGCTTGGTCCAGACCTTGCAGGATGTTGTTGATTTTTAAGATGTTCCAAATCCAGTTAACTCTGACCATTGGGGTGTTCAAATCCAGAGCCAGATTTTGAGGTTTCAGTCAGTCTCCATCTAAAATCCTTGATTGCAGTTCTTGTTCGTAAAAAGATGTTGAGGACCATTGCCTTCTGGAATTCATTAATTCTCTCCCTCTCTTCCCCTCCGCCCCTCCAACTTCTCCCTCACTTAACTGAAATGAATGTAGAAGGTGATGTTTTAGCACAGCAGACCTGCCTGTTAACCAGTGCAGTGTGAACAGCCTGAAATATATATTTTAGTGTTGGTCATGTAGTGTCTTATGTTCTACACTCATGAGTGGGTATGATTGATGTATGAAGCTAGCTCTGTGACCAAACCAATAGGGCCCAGCATTTATTCCCCCCACTGTGGCTCTTCCTCTCTCACTTCTATGAATTTTTTGGCTTTCTTGGGACCTTTCATAGTTGTATAATTAGCCACAGCACCACCTATGGGTGAGGCTCAAGGCTGATGCCTTCTTTCAACTCTTCTCAAAGTAGGGTAACTAGCCAACCCACCCTTGTTTTCCCATGGCAGCTAGAGTGCCTGCTGAGTTCTATTTCAATCCCTCAGCAGTGTGTTCAATTGAAATTCAGAAGACTTGGCCCTACACCCAAAGTGCTAACTCGATTATTAGTCTCTGGATTAAAGCGGAGGCTCTGGGATCACAGCATTAGTCCACTCAGACATGTGCTTAGCAGCAGGAGCACGTTTCCTTTGAAAATCTCATATTTAGATTGGAAATGCTTTCTGATGGGGCCAAATTGTCATTCTCAGACACTGTAGTCAGTCTCATTATCAGCCCCATGAAGACTGTAAGTCTAAAGGAAATGACAGAAATAGATACATTTGTTTCCAAAACACAACCCTTTGGTCCAGAGAAAAGATACCTGCCGCTTGGGAAAGAGGAGAATGCTCCCCTCTCTCCTTGAGCTCAAGGTCACTCATCCTTTGTCTTTGACATGTTTCACATCGCTTATCATTTACTAGAAAAACATTCCAGCATGCATACAATATTAGACCACCAGAAAAATGAAGAGGAGATGGATGCACTGCTGCTTCTCTATTTATAGGAAGAGAGAGATGAACCAAAACAGAGATGGGAAAATTCAAGTCTTTAAATACTTTGGGAGGGATGGAAAAAGGGCTGCTTTCATTGTCCACAGGGTTCAGGAGACTTTCTCACGAGCAGCTTGGCGGAACCCACTGGGCAAGTCAGTATGATTTGGAGAGATTCCTGTACATAAAAGGCCCTCTCTTGTTTCAGGGGTAACTGATCAGTTAATGAAGAGGAGAGAGAGGCAAATTGTTGATAGTATGGGGAGCACCACAACTCTCCTGGGATGCATGAACTCACAGGTTGTCCTATCCTCAGTTATATCTCTCAAACATCATAGCTTCCTTTTAACTGGAAGATTCTTGCCTTGTCCCATGGGTACTTGCTTTCCACGCTCACTTTCTAGTAAGTAACATGCTTCTTGGGGCAAGTGTCCTGCTGACATCCGTAACCCAGAGCTTGTGATAATCCTATCTGTCGTCTCACCATTTCACCCCACCCCGTTGTGCCTCTGCCATTAACTAGTGTTTTCTGTCCAATTATTATTCTTAAAATCCTTAAACATTTAAGTGCACTTTCCCCTTGAAAACATTAAGCTGCTTTGAGGTGATATTTTTCTTTCAGTTCAGTGCAATTACTTTGTCGAGTTACCTTCTTGCTATCTGCACCTTCCTTTAGTACCTTTAGACATTTTAGTAACAGTGCCATCTAGTGTTTGACCTTATGTGATCACTACAAAAGCTTATGCTCAAATAAATTTGTTAGTCTCTAAGGTGCCACAAGTACTTCTGTTCTTTTTACCTTTTTTTTCTAGCTCTAGCTCATTCTTTGTCTGACTGACACTACCTTGTGGAAAGTGGAAAGAATCCACTTCCTCTCCTTTATGACAAAGGAACTGTGTGATAGTAAAGGCTAATGGATGGGGAAATCCCATTGTTAAAAGTATGAGTTTTCTTTATGTTGAGTTCCTGCTCAGATAGTTTCAGAGATTGGATCAGACCCATGGGGGAAGGAACTGTGTTTATTTTTGCTTTTTGCACATATGCTTCATATTTTGCTGGAAGATGGTTAAAGGAGCAAGAGATGGGTGGGGAAAGTGATGTTTCTTTGGTATGAGTTCAGTGCTGAATAAAGGTACCAGATTGATAGTCGTGGAAACTGAAGCCCTTACCCACAGAACAGGTACTGAATGGGCAGAACTGAGCAAGCTTCTATTCCCCCCCCACACACACACCTTCTCTTTCCCCATCCCCTCCCCCCACCACACACAATCAAGGGATAAGAGGGATGTTGAGTCTCCATGGTTCATTTAATATTTGGACCCTGAAACTTCTATCAAAGGGCTTGATTAGGGCTCGTTATGATAGAAGTTCATGTAATGTCTGTTTTACCTTTTAGGAAGTGAACTGCAAACGCCAGCTGACTTTTACTGAAGCCCACCTAATAGCTATCAGATGATCTCACTCTGTTCCTCTGACCCAAAAATTGTTACCAAGCTTGATGGGGTGATTTTTAAGGAGCAAAGGCACTGTGCTGCTCCGTTCTTATTATTGAATCACCCACCTCCACAGTTGCACAAACAGAGTCAGTTTCAGCTGCCCTCTTTTCCCGCAAGCGCTTTCACAGTGTCCTCTATGCACAGAACACATTCCCTAGTCTAGTCTGTAAAGCCACTAGACTCTTCCTCCAAATCTTTCCTACAAGTTCCACTTTTACTGGGATGCCTACAGGAAATTGCCATTTGATAGTGGCTAGCTAAGAGGGCCAGAGAAATTTGCTGAGATTTATTTATAGATATTGAAAGAAAAAAAAAAAGTGTGAAGGATGCAGACCATCAGGTTAAACACATTGGTAGCCTACGTAATTGTTGCCCTCCCTCTAGTGATCTCCGTCTAGGTAATATAGCGACTATATTAGAATTAAATTAAACATCCTTGTAGTGGGGAAAATACTAAAGAAACCCACCATGGTAGCATTTAACTTCAAAAAGGGGAACTGTGCAAAAATGAGGAGGCTAATTAAATGGACATTAAAAGGAGCAGTCACAAGAGTGAAATGCTGACATGCTGCATGGAAACTTTTTTAAAAACAATATAATAGAGACTCAAACTGTATGTATATTCATATAAAAAAAAAAAGTAAGAGGACCAAAAAAATGCCACCATGGCTAAACAGAGTAAAAGAGGCAGTTAGAGACAAAAAGCCATCTTTTAAAAATTGGAAGTCAAATCCTACTGAGGATTATAGAAAGGAACAAAAACTCTGGCAAGTCAAGTGTAAAAGTCTAATTACCACAAGTGTAAAAGCAGGCCACAAAAGAGTTTGAAGAGTAACTAGCAAAAGACAAAAACCAACAACAAAATTTTTTAAAGTACATCAGAAGGAGGAAGACTGCCAAACAATCAGTGGGGCCACTGGATGATCGAGGTGCTAAAGGAGCACTCAAGGAAGACAAGGCCGTAGCAGAGAAACTAAATGAATTATTTTCATCAGTTTTCATTGCAGAGAATATGAGAGAGATTCCCACACTTGAGCCATTTATTTTGGGTGACAGATCTGAGGAACTGTCCCAGATTGAGGTGTTAGAGGAAGTTTTGGAAGAAATTGATAAACAGTAAAAAGTCACCAGGACCCAATTGTTCTGGTGACCCAAAAGTTCTGAAGGAACTCATATATGAAATTGTAGAACTACTAACTGCAGTATGTAACCTATCGCTTAAATCAGCCTCTGTACCAGATGCCTGGAGGATAGCTAATGTGAGGCTGATTTTTTAAAAAGGCTCCAAAGGCAATCCTGGCAATTACAGGCTGGTGAGACTAACTTCAGCACTAAGCACATTGGTTAAAATTATGGTAAAGAAATAAATTATTAGACACATAGATGAACATGGTATGTTGTGGAAGAGTCAACACGGCTTTTGTAAAGGGAAATCATGCCTCACCAATCTATTAGAATTCTTTGAGGGAGTCAACAAACGTGGACAAGAGTGATTCAGTGGATATAGTGTCCGAGACTTTCTGAAAGTTCGAGTACAAGGTCCCTCACCAAAGGCTCTTAAGCAAAGTAAGCTGTCATGGGATAAGAGGGAAAGGTCCTCTCAGAGACCAATAACTGGGTAAAAGATAGGTAACAAAGGGTAGGAATAAATTATCAGTTTTCACAGTGGAGAGAGGTAAATAGTGGGGTCCCCCAAGAATCTGTACTGGGACCAGTGCTATTCAACATATTCATAAATGATCTGGAAAAAGGGGTAAACAGTGAGGTGGCAAAGTTCACAGCTGACACAAAATTAATCAAGATAGTTAAGTTCAAAGCTGACTGTAAAGAGTTACAAAGGGATCTCACAAAACTGGGTGACTGGGCAACAAAATGGCAGATGAAATTCAATGTTGATAAGTATGAAGTAATGCACATTGGAAAAAAACCAATCCCAACTACACATACAAAGTTATGTGGCCTAAATTAGCTGTTACCACTCAAGAAAAAGATCTTGCAGTCATTGGATAGTTCTCTGAAAACATCCGATCAACGTCTTGCAGCAGTCAAAAAAGCTAGCAGACTATTAGGAAGCATTAGGAAGGGGATAGATAATAAGACAGAAAATATCATAATGCCACTGTATAAATCCATGGTATGCCCACACCTTGAATACTGTGTACAGTTCTGGTCACCCCATCTCAAAAAATATATATTAGAATTGGAAAGAGAAGGGCAACAAAAATGATTAGGGGTGTGGAACAGCTTCCATCTGAGGAGAAATTAGAAGGATGTGGCCTGTTCCTTTTAGAGAAGAGATGATTTAGGGAGGGATATGATAGAAGTCTGTAAAATCATGAATGGTGTGGAGAAAGCAAATAGGGAAGTGTTGTTTACCCCTTCACATAACACAAGAACTAGGGGGTCATCTAATGATATTAATAGGAAGCAGGTTTAAAACAAGCAGAAGGAAGTACTACTTCACACAACACACAGTTACCCTTTGGAACTCATTGCTAGGATTTGTTGTGAAGGCCAAAATTATAACTGGGTTCAGAAAAGCATTAGGTAAGTTCATGGAGGATAGGTCCATCAATGACTATTAGCCAAGGTGGTCAGGGACACAACCCCATGCTCTGAGTGTCCCTAAACCTCTGACTGCCAGAAGCTGGGACTGGACAGTGGGATGGATCACTTGATAATTGCCCTGTTCTGTTCATTCTGACTGAAGTATCTGTCACAAGCCACTGTTGGAAGACAGGATACTGGGCTAGTTGGACTATATTGTTCTGACCCTGTATGGCCATTCTTGTGTTCTTTTCCCCACGTGTTACATTTAGTTGTTTCATCTTACCTTCCATTGTAAACTTTTTGAGGCAGGGACCAGATCTCTCTCTGGGTATGTCTACACTAGACATGCTGCAGGAGCACAACTGCAGCTGCACTCTGTAGCACTATTGTGGAGGTACTATAATGATGTAAAGGGTTATTTCATCATTTTAGTATACCTACTAAACCGCTAAGAGGCGGTAGCTAGGTTGACAGAAAAATTCTTCCGTTCACTTAGTGGTGTCTGCAGCCCCAAGCGATGTAGTTAAACTGACCTAACTTTGTAATGTAGACCTTCCCTGTGTGTTTGCACAGCACAGTGAGATGCAGTTGTCAGTTGGGTATTGATTAAGTGCTACCATAATACAAATAAATATGCCACTTGCAGCTACCCAGACTCATCCAGTTTCCCCCCACATAGTTTTTCTGTTAAGTCTCCAAATGTTTTTAAAATACATTGTAGCCAAACCCTAACTTGGGCAGTGTGCTTCAGGCTTTGTTAGAAAATACACCCATGTGGCATATACCATTCGAACCCCATCTCAGAATTACAGCCATTCTCTTGCTTTCCATTTAGCTGGAAAGCAGAGCTGTATGTTGCAAGATACACCAATTACATGCCTACCACTGCCTTGTGGACTAATGTGCAAAGGGAATAAACAGCTCTGACAACAAAACAACCCAAATCATCCTGATGCTTAATTTAGTAGCAGTGCTGATTGTATGGAAGCTAAGTTTACGTGCTCTCTATTGACCAGCTGTCTTGTAACATTAACTGGTCCATAAACCTATGCTATGATTGTAGAGTTCCTGCTGGAGTCTGTTTTATTACATATGCTTCTGAAAGCAGGCTAGAGACTTTTGTGTGTATATATGAAGCTTTGATTGATATCAATGAAAGTGACACATGAGCATCAAGAGGAGAATAGACTCATTGGCTAAGAGTGCCAGGCATCATATGCAATTATTTGTCTGACCTTTAATCTCAGTGTTTCCTGTGTCAGTAGGTCCATTGCTTGCTAATACCATTGGTGAGAAGAGTATCCTCCTCTATTGTGGCCTGTAGTTATCCTGCCCCAAGCTTTGATCTCCTCATATAGCATTTGCTAATCCAGGTTGGCCTTGGTGATACTACTTGGATGGGGGATCTCTTAGGAAATCCCAGAATGCTTCAGGAAACAGGCTAATGCAGTAAGTGGTTTTCTTTTGTTAGTTGCATTAATGCCTCAGCTGACAGAGATGTCATCTCTTGGATGAAATGTAGAATGGAGATTCTGACCATTTGTGATTCTTAAGGGTCCATGGCCTTTCTACAAGAGGGTATGAACTGAGGTGGTTTACCCCAGTGTCTTGGCCTAATTCTAGTTTGTGTAACTGTTCCCCCTACAGCCTGGCATATGTGTGGTAACTGTTGAACCTACTATGTTTCCACAAAGAGGACTGTGTTTCAGTGCTGGGGCAGAGTGACTTGTAAAATAAGTAATGTTTGTAAAGGGCTTTTGGGATTCATTAGGCTGCAGAGAACTGTTTAAGTACAATCATGGTAAGAATCTTGTATTTATTTGTCCACTGTCCAACACATCTCCAGACTTTTGATTGACAAAGTTACCCAGCATAGTGGAAAAGGCTATGGAGGAGAGAAGAGGCAATATGGTAATACTAACACCTCAGCTTTTCAAATAAGAAATCAAAGCATGCTAATATGGTAACACTGTGCATGAGAACTAAGCATGAAAAGTGACTCTGATCTGTCAGACTGATGGGAGAATGCTACTGAAGTTCATTAGACTCTAAATCTTGATTTCAGAAAATCCTCACCATACCTTGCACTGCAATCAGCTGGCATGCAAGGATCTCTGATGTCTATTCCTAACAACTCCTCTGTTGATACTTTTTAATGGGAGGCTAATGTAAACTCGCACAGTGTGAATTGGTTTCTGAATTCTCTACCCAGCTGCTCTTCTTCTGACTGATAATAGACTGCTGCCCTGGTTGTGTTACTCTGGTGGTTTTTAACATCAGGAGAAACGGGATTGGGAATCCATGCATTTTCAGCAATTTGATATTTGCTCTCATATTTTAGAAAAGAGCTGGAGCAAATTACGCTCCCTTTTTTTGTCACATAAAAGTCACTTCTATTGATGTTTAATTTCCCCAAGAGATACCAGCAAAGTATCTGGAACGTTACCATTGAAAACTGCCTTTCTTCTTTAAAATCCCTTTTATCCAAATGTAATGACCCTTATTTAATTCAGATAAACTGAACTGTTGGCTAGCTGTTAATGAAGAGGCAGGATATGATGATGGCTGTAAATTCAGCATTTGATTTTTTTAAACAAAAATTTTCGGGAATGAATTAAGACATGACTTCAGTCCCATGGACTAGCTTTAGTTAGAAATTGACATGTCTATATATAAACATACCCTTTTATATATTTCTATTTATACCCAGGTTTCTATATATATATATTAATGTGCTTTTATAGGAATATTTGTCACATTTTCTAGTGTATTTTATTGTGGGAAAATGTAATTGGAAAAAATGCTTTTAGTTCTTGTGGGACAGTAAGGTAAAATAACTACTTGTGTGAACTGGATCTTTTTTTAGTTACGGGCGCTCCAGAAATAGCTGAGTGATAGCCCCAACATGAACTCAGCATGCATTTCCTTTTTGCCAGGATTCGCTGGCCTGTTTGTCTAACCCTTGTAAGGACAGCGGTACAGTGTGCAGTACCAGATATGTGAACTTTCACTAGGCCTGGAATGGACCTTTAAGTGTACACGGCAGTATGTGGAAGTTAACTGAACTGTTGTTCTCTCTGCCTCTTTAAATTCTCTGTCTGTGTATGGGAAAGATGCAGGGTGTTGGAGTGTATAGTGTTCCTCTTATTGAGATGGTATCTCTCCCCCCGAGTGAAATGAGGAGGTGGTTAGTGTTATTTAGCTTACACAGCACATTGTAGGGTTTAGGTCTTAATAACAATATCTGAATAACCATTTTTAGTTGCAGTTTATTATAATGGGCCATTCTGTGGCTTTACTTTGAGTTCACAGATGTTGGCCTCCTTATTAATGAAATGGTGGCAATATTGTGATTTTAAAAACTGTTTCATAGAAATAGTTACAGGGAAGCGTATGTAAGCACACAGACTAACATAAATACATGCATGTTTGCAGGTTTTATGTGTGGTATGGTGATACAGTTAATTGACGTATTATATGGATCTGTAAACAGAATTGGTGTATGCACTTGACGTAGCAGTACTTTGTTTGCTAGTTTATATACAGTATTTGGTGCAGTATTAGTCAATGCTGAATCAAGCAGAGTTGTAGAATGTTTATATACAGCCAGGTACGTGGGTCATTGGTACAGAAGTGCTCCAGTTGGGTAAGGAAGAACAACATGGTTATTCCGTATGCAAATCATATCTTACTAGATGTAATACAGGGTAGTTTTATATTGAAATATTTCTTTTTCTTTTTGTATGTTAAAGGTAGCTCACTGAAGTCCAATACATATGCACAAGCGGTGATCTGTTCCATATCTTTCTTGTATGTATCTGTACATATAATTATCATAGGGTATTGCTTTGTGAGCCACATATGGTGATGCATATCTTTTCTGCTACTGTTAGTATACTGAATAAATAACACTGTTTTGTAGACTTAGGGTACATCTCCCAGAATATAATAGTTTGGGTTTTAATCAGTATATATGTGTTGAAGGTTTTTGTAAGATTTTGCGTATAAAAATCCAAAGTGTTTGGATTTGTGAGTAGTCACAGCAAATAATTGTGAAGTGTGTGTGTGCATATTGAGTGATCTAATTGCCCATATCTTCATTAGCAGAGGTTAGAGCTGTTTGAGTTTAGTTTAGCATTTATTGGGAGGTAAAGGAATTCAGCTTAATCCTAGCTAAAAAAATAAACAAATTGAAGGCCAAAGTCATAAGAGGACACACTTCCTTTGAAGTGCTAGAAAAGGAGTAAAGATGATGTCTGATACCTTAGACAAACACGCCTGAACGAAGAGCTCCTGTAGGACACCAACTTCATCAAACTATGTTAACAGACTTTTAAAAACAATAGATTTAAAGTGGTGATCTGTGCTATCCCTAGTCCTGTCAGACTGAGCATTAAAGTTTCCTATTCTATCCTATTCTGTTCCTCTATTAGTACCTATCTCCTTCAGATGTCAGCCTTATTCTGAGATAAAATTTTCAAAAGCAACGAAATGCAACTGAAAATCAATGAGACATAAGCACCTAAGTCACGTAGGTGCTTTTAACGATTTTACTCCTCATCTCTGTACAGATATTTCCAGATTCATTTTGGAAGGGGATAAAATAGCAGCATCAAATACAAGCTGCTGCAGGATAGCAAAGAAACCCAGGGGCTTGGCTCTGCCAAACCTCCTCAAATGTTAACCAGGCAGCCTGTCTAAAAAAGCCATATCTAATAATTTCAGTAATGGAGCAGAAATCTATCACCCTTTTGCAAAGATCAAAGCACTGACATATGGGTTTGTGGCAACTGGTAAAGAATTTGCCAAAAGATGTACTTGGATAATATGGCAGTGAGTGCAGAATAAATGCCTAGACAAAAATGTAATGTGTACCAGGTCATCTCCCAGCCAGTAACTGGAAAGCTACTGAATTCATTTGGTTTTATACAATCCTTAAAAGAAGTTGGGTCCAAGAAGCCTGAAGTTAAAAACCCTAGTTACTTTATTAGGTGTTCATTTTTCAGTGTGATAACCTTGTGTGACTTCATGCTGGCTTAAGACAACTGTTCATAAGTGTCACAGCAAAACACCTTAACAAGGGTGGGAACCAAAAGAATAGTAGAGTCTGTATAGGAGTGAGTAGGCAGCATCCTTTTGTGGTTAAAGTGTGGGACCATCGTGTCTGTTCTTAACTCTACCACTGATTCTCTGTGTGATTTGGGTAAATCCCATAACTGTTCTGTGTCTATTTCTGCATCTGTAAAATGGGGATAATACTTCTTTTCTTTTTGTAAAGCACTTTGAGATCTTTAAATGAAATGTGTCGTAAATGTAAAGCATATTATGAGTGATATTGGGCCAGATTCTCTGATCAGCTAAAGCCATTTGTGTTGCATAATCTGCGTGGGCAGGGTGGGGCATGGTGGAGCAAAGATTTTCCCAATTGGCGTAAACTAAAGCTGCTCTTCTGCAGCTTTAATTTGTGCCTGGGGCTGTGTGGCTCAGGATCAGGGAGCTGCAACCAGCTCCCTAAGGAGGTTTGTCTGGCTGGATGTACAACAGAGGGAAAATGTAGCTATGGAGTCTGTGGAGCATGTTTACTTATGCTAACGCTGGGGAGTTTGGGACAGGAGTAGAACTCAGACTGTAATTCCTCCATACACCATATTGCTATTTTTCAGTTGGAGGCAAATTGTCCAAAGCTTATTCTTATCCCAGACCTTTGATTTTGTTGTTGTTGTCTATCTCTGCTTTTAGTATCCCTGAAAGCTGAACGTTTTGCTGGTTGCCTATTTACCAATACCCAGCTTCTAGCCGACGTTACGCCATGATACTGTCCAGTCGCATACAGACGTACCTTTGCAAGCAACCTGCTCTAGTGCCCACATCTAGGAGACTAAGCTGAGTAGATTCATATAGTAGAAGCCAACCAAGGATGGTCATCTTCTGGATCCAGCTAGTGGGTAACGCTCAGTCCTTGCTGTGGGCTAGAATCCCCGAGGACCAATGCTGTGCATGTGCAGGAGTACAGCTTCACACACTCAGCAAAAGTGGCCCGATGTTTGTTTCTGTGAGCTTAGGCTTAAAGGTCTGGTCCTGTTCCCACTAATGTGAGTAAGCGTTGCTGTTCACGTCAGTGAATGGCAGCAGGATCAGGACCTTTTGAGAGTCAAAGACTAATTAGAGGAGCTGATCAGGCTTTTATATTAACTGGATAGTGTCCACCACGGTCCTCAAAGGTTCTGGACCCATGTTGCTCATTGAAAGAAGCGTGACCGAGTATCTTCTAATAAACTTTATTATGACATTTAAAAATCAAGAAAATAAAATCAAGAAAACATATAATCAAAGCTAAGCTGTTATTCATACTAAACTAAACACAAATCAAGGTCAAACCAATAAATTAGTCTCAACATGGGATTGGAATTCAATCATCAAATGCATTAAATCGTCAAATTAATATTAAAAATAATCAATCCTTATAAATAGTAAAGGTGATTCTAAGAAGGTGGCTGTTGGGTTATAATTCCTGATGAAAGAATTGTACAAAGTCAATCAAATCTGTGACTTTAAAGCTGGTTAAATATATTAATACTGAAACCAAATTATTATCTAATGTCTGAATCACAACCTCAGAGCCAATTGTCAGGTTTCCGTTTTTAGAATCCAATTATTATGTGGTGGCTAACTTCTGCCCAAAAGAAACCGATTTTATAACAGACTTTAACAGAACACTTCCAATAAACAAACTCTTGACAGCTCCTTGTGACTTTTAAATACAGGACAGAACACACTTCAGTGAGTATCTTTGAGACAACGTTTAGGGCTGTTTAAATATGGGGAACTTTTTTTCTGGCCCTTTCCCCATATGGACTTTCTGGATGCTCTCTCACGTGCATGTGCAGAGCCAAACCTTCTCTTCCACACCCTAAAAATACAAAGGCTGGAACATCTCCCAGCTACTAAAACAAGATAAAAACGGGGAAAAAAACAATATTTAAGATAAGGATGTATTTGTCACTTAAAAAAATTCAGTGGGTAGTTTTTTTTAAGAATTAAACATTCCCCTGCAGAGTCTGCAACTGAAATGATGCAGCCTTATGGTAGTGCAGGAATATCTGAAGGTGTAGCTGATGGGATCGGTTTTCATTGTCAGCCTAATTGTAAAACGTGAATAATGTAAATGGCGAAAAGTCGATTAGATCATTAAAACTGAATGTTAATGATCTAAGATCTTAGGAACGCAAAGGCACTTATGTTAAAAGTCATTTTTAAAAATGAGTGTGCTTAATGGACAAAAAGTAAAGTGCAAGAGAAGATAATAAAAAGGAAATATACCCAACCTCCACTTCCCTTCACCACATCCACCACCCACTCTCCAGAGAGGCTGGCTGGCCTTTCTTTTGAGTTGATACATTGCTTTCAGCACTATTTACATCCTTATATAAGCACGATGTCCTCAGTTAACCTCTTCCTAAAGTCTAAACATGTTTCTGTTGCTGCCTCTAGTACTTTACCTTTACAGGGATTTAAAATCCAGTGGTATTGTGGATGTTGGGATCTAGAAGCGCCCCAAATTAAATTGTACTTACCCTAGGAAGTGGGCCAAGTAGGATTAAATGTAGGTTATGCTGTGATGTTGGCTTTTAAATAGCAGCAGAAGGCTTGCTTTCTTCAGCTTGACATATGAGCTACCTCAGTATGTAGGCAATTAGAATTCTTCAGCATTACAGCATTTGATTTTTGTTTCTCAGAAACATCTCCTGACCTCTTTGCTTTTATTTTTTCAAATTGGGCTTAGCATGGTACCTTCACCAGAACTATGTGATATCTGGGCTCAGGGGGAGGAGCCCAAAAGCAATGAAAAGCCTGAGGTGAGGGAGCTGCCACAAACTCCAGAAATCAACAATTACAGGGTACCAAAAAGGGGGGATGGAGGAGCAGGTCACAGGGGCAAAACAGTGATAAAGAGGGGGACACTGAAAGGGGAACCCTGGAGAACAGCCAGTGCTCCAAGGAGTCAGTGGATGCTTCCCAGAGGATCTTTGCCTGAGTGCAGGAAAAAGGCCCTGCTCTCAGAAAATTGTCTCCCTTCCTTCCCTCCCCCATCCAGCTTCCTTGTGGTGTCTCCCTTGAAAAGTGTCAGCCCTGGAGAATGAAATCTTTTATTCAGAGAATCCCTACAGCACCTTTGTTTTAGCTTAGCAAAACCTAATGTTTTGTGCTCCCCCTGCTGGCTACATCTCTGCTAGTTAATGGCTGCTACTCGACCATCAGTGAGGACTGTCTTGCATAAACAAGGAAATAATAAAATTAGCATGGTGTTTTTAGAGCTTCATTAGACACCAAGAGACAAATAAATTTTTATTTACTGACTAATAAAGGGGCAAATCTGTATGGAAATGAAGTCTGTTTTAGGAGTCTTTCAAAAAGATCCACTTTACCATGGGAAATTGGGGCATTGGGGGGGTGGGGGAGTGGGAGCAGAACGGTCCAAATAATACTTCAGTGTCCCTTAAATTGTCCTGGATGAACTATGACCAAGAATGACCTTAATGCTTTATGTTTGTTTGTCCTTAAATTTTATCTGAATTTTTTTCTTTTGAGCTAGCCAAAATACTGATAGGTCTCTCTCCAGACTCAATATTTTCCCGTATTAAAATTGCCACCCCTTCTCTCTGCTTTAGTTTGCTTAATTCTTTTGAAGTATTTCCCTGGTGTTTTAAATTCCTAACCTGTCCCTGTGTTGAACCAGTCAGTGCTCTGATAACTTCATGTGCCCCCATAGAAAAGTATCCCTCCCTTTCAGCAATCTTGCCAAGTTGGCTCCGCGCAGTTTGTGTAGAATATTTTGCTTTTCAGGTAACTTGCTCTTTGAGCCTTGTTCTGTGTTGTTTCCAATCTCATCATCTCTTACAGCATGACCCAGTGGATACATTCTCTAAGATACTGGGGCCCAACTTTGCGAGGCAGCTGTACCAGTTTACCGGATAGATGTCAGCTGTGCTGGCCAGTGCTGACTGTAACCCATTCAGTTGATCAAGCTTTAAATCACCATGAAACTGGGGCTACTAATCAGTCAGAATCACAGTCAGCCCAAGCTCCATGATGAGTTAAAGGTGGCCTGACTGACCAGTGGCCAACAGTGGTACATATGGGCCAAACAGAGGATCATTTTTCATGCAGGGATGTCCTTAGTGTTCCCTGATTAATCTTGGCTTTGAACCTTCACTGACACTGTCCCCTATGTGTGGTAGAGTCTTCTGATCTTGAGACTCCCAAGCGTTCTCTCTTTTCTCTGGCTCCCTCCTTAAGACTCCATTTCTGACAGCAGGGCTCGGTTTCTGAATTACCTTTGTCCTTCCCCTGTAGATTTTGCTGACTTGCACATTACTTTATGGGTGAGGCCATGGCACCTTTTTTTTTGGCGGAGACATGCTTGCTAAGTTACCTTTTAAACTGCAGCAGGTGGCAGCTGCCTCTAACAATGTTTTTACTTCAAGGGCGGCTGGCAGAATGCCTCCTCACCAGGGATACCAGCTTCATACAAAAGCAAATTGAATTGTAGACTACAGCAGTTGAGTTGGAGTGTGTGTGTGCACTGAATGAAAGAATATTAGAAGTTAAAGATGGAAAATACCTATTAGATCATCCATTCTGTTCCATCTGCTTAGAGCCAATACAGGATTTTTTGATAGATACAGGATACTTTTTAATCTATGGCTTTGTCCAGTCTAGTTCTAAAAGTCCCAAGCAACTGAACTTTCACCACTTCCCTTGGGAAACAATTCCACTACTAATACAACTCACTGTTGGGAAGTTTTTTCCTGAAACTCAGCTTCATTTTTCCCTGTCTTGGTGTTATCCCACTAGATCGGAAAGATCTGATTGTAGAGGGTGGGGGGGTTAATAGTAGGAAGTTATTGTAATATGGCATTTTGACTATGAGGAAAGAGCTGAAGTGTTTGTCTAGTCAGTATTTGTACAGGATTTTGAAGCTGTAATGCTGTATGTAATAAAATACTAAGAATCATCATCTGCCTTGTGCTAGCAATCTGATTCTCAGTCATTTCTTTACATATTCTGGGTGATTTTACTGTGGATGTTAAAGGGTCACTGGCAACTAGTTTTCATCCCCAAATTTAGATTTTATAAAGTGTTTTTGTGTTCTGGTTTTGGGGAGTAGGATTGGAGTGAGGGAAAGGGAAGCATCTATTGAACCTTTGAATTTGTTTAAATAAGAAAAAACTTTTAACATTCTCGTGCAGTGTTTTGAATCCAAACAGAGTTTTGCTAGAGCGTGCAAACCAGATAGTGAAACATAGAATAATTTGAAAGTGCAACAGATAGTTCTGTCTCCCTGTTCAAAGTGGGTGAAATGCAAAAGCAAACAACAAGGATGTAGATTTCAGAAATCAGAAGAGCGTTAATGCTTATCCACCATTTAGCTGAAAAGTAATGTAGAGAAAGCAATTTAAATAATTCTTTCTTGGATGTAATTGAATACATGGGTAAAGATAAACAGGAATTATTTGGGGGAAATGCTATGGCCTGTGACTAGATGGTCACAATGCTACCTTCTGGACATAGAATCTGTGAATCTACATTTTAACTCACTTGAAATTATACAACACACTTTAAACTGATTAAAGTAATTATTTTTTCCCAGTTCACAATTAACCTGTGAAACTCACTGCCACAAGATATTAATGAGAGTTTAGGATTCAAACAAGGATTAAATCATCATATCATAAAGATGCTAGGAAAGATTTTCAAAGGCACAAATACTAGTTAGCCACCAAACTCCTGCTGAAAGTCAAAGAGAGTTTGGAGCCTGTCATTTCTGCTTTAGAAAATCTTCCCCATTCATTTATACATCTTATCTGATGTAAAAGAGATCAAACCCTCAAGCTTTAAAACAATTATCAAGCACTTGTGGTATAGGATTAGGAAAAAACTTCCTGCATATAGTCATGCTATTATATAATTATCTATTGATGGGTTGCTTTCATTTGAAATACCTGGTGGTTGGCTACTGTCTTGGCCAGTCTAGATTAGTTGGAGTGGTGGTCTGACTCAGTATGGCAATTCTTATGTTGTCCCTTATTTTTTAATAAAACTGAATTAAAAGGCTTTAATAAAATGGCCAAACCATTCTGCTCTGTGGAACTTACATGTATCACTCTCCTTTCTAGATGCAAAGTTAGCAAACCCTGCACTTCCAGAGATACAGGAGTTTCCAGTTATCCACCCATAACACAAGTTTATCCTTTGACAGCTCGTACTCAGTCCATCCATTCCCAGTTAAAAGCCCCCAGAATGAAGTGGGGATGTCCTCCCTTGTGGCTCAATTATTTCCTGACATCTGTCTGTTTTAAAGTTGTTTTGGTGGTGGTGGTATAAATAGCGGCTGCCGCATAGTACTGTTGAACATTCTGGTGCTGCTGAGGCTAATAGTGGCATTCTGCTATTGCATTTGGTCACATACAAGGGTGTAGTATGTCAATCCAGATCAGTATTCTGTTCACATATCATCTTTGTGTACTGAAAACCTAACACACACTTATATTCCCAAATGTAAAATATGAAGATCCCAAATCAGAAATGGAATTGCCAGGTATGTACTGTATTTCAAATATAATTTCTAACGCTGATCTCCCTTCTGTTCTTTTTGGAATACTTCCCTTTGAAGACTTCAAGGAATCCACTCCCATCTAATTCCACTGAACAAAGATTGTGTCTAGAACATTCACTGACATACTGAGATTTCAGTTAGGGGCCTTCGGGATTTTAAAATACTTTTTATTATACACCTCTACCCCGATATAACACGAATTCGGATATAACGCGGTAAAGCAGTGTTCCGGGGGGTGGGGCTGTGCACTCTGGCGTATAAAAGCAAGTTCAATATAACGCAGTTTCACCTATAACGCGGTAAGATTTTTTGGCTCCCGAGGACAGCGTTATATCGGGGTAGAGGTGTACTGAAGGCAAAAGTAGTGACAGAGAGCAAAATCCTGAATCCATGCTGGTATGCTACTTAGAGAGCAAAGTATTGCAAATTCTTGAACAATAGGATTAGATTGGATTTGCTCTTAACAAAACTCTCTCTTAGAAGCTATTGTCACCCCTAGAGATAATTTGAATAAATAGAATCCTAGAAATGTAGGGCTGGAAGGAACTTTGTGAAGTCCTCAAGTTCAGTCCCACTACGCTGAGGCAGGACCAAACAAACCTAGACCATCTGTGACCAGTGTTTGTCCATCTTGTTCTTAAAAACCTCCAGTGTTGGGGATTCCACAGCCTATTCCAAAAGTTAACTACGGTTATAGTTAGAAAGCGTTTCCCAATATCTAACCTAAATCTCCCTTGCTGCAGATTAAGCCCGTTCCTTCTTGTCCTAATTATCAGTTAACACATTTCAGCTTCAAAGTTCAGTACAAACGTTAGCTCTTGGCGCAAGATTGTGAGTTGTTACTGTTACCGCGATTTTATAGTGGAGAAACTGAGGCAGAGATGTGAAACTACTTGTCTGAGACCACAGAAAGTCTGTAAAGCTGAGGTTAGAATTCAGGAGTTCCTGTCTCCCAGTAGTCTGCTAAGATCACACCTCTCTCAAGCAGTCTGTGTCTTTATGCAGTTCAGCAGCATTGACAGAATCAGCAGCTCACTGGACTGATACTTAAAGTGGGCAGGTAAAAAGAGATTGAAGTAGTAGATGCGTGACTGCTATATATCATGGCAAAAGGCACATTTGAAGTGTCTAAGTGAGGTAAGAGAATACTATATATATTTGCTATATATTTCTTTTTAAATTTCGTTTTGTACCTAAAATGCTAATGAATCATTATGGATCGTCTGTTTGGTTAGGTGTTTCTGTGATTCACATCACTATTCAGCTGTTTGTTGGGTGTATGTATTTTATTTTTAGCTTCACAAGATGCAGTGAAACCTGTTTTTACATTACCACTAAAGGATTTGACCAAAAATTGGTTGCTTAATATAGGCAATCTTTTAATAAAGGTGGAGCCTGGTTCTGCTTAATAAATCTGGAGGGTCTGTTAAAGGTGGCTTGCAAGGGAAGAAAAACCTGGTTCTGTGCCTTATAATGCATCTTTATGATGTATAAAGAAGGCCTGAAAGGCGTACGGTTTTCCTCGTAGCCTTTTTTCCCCCTGCTAATTGCTGTCTAGGCTGAAAGACTGATGACTGGGCAACCCAGTGAAATGACGATACCACAGTAGTCGAGAGTGCAAGTCAGCCAGATGAGACAGGATGGGACTTTTAGTCAAACTATTTTTAAAATAAAATTATAAAAGTGGGGAGAAGGGTGTATATTTTTATTAGCATCTATTTTATTTCAATGACTGACTAACATTCTAGATAAAGTGTGTATTTGCTAGAGATTTACTCTCCACAACCCATCCCTTCAACAAAAGGATTGACTCTCTCAATGACATGCCAAAAAGTCCTCCAGCAAAGCCAGAGAAGAGCAGTCTTGACATACTTAATATTTCTGAGGTAACAAGCCAAAAAATAAACCTGGAAAAAAACAAAAACCCCTCTGACCTTTTTGCACCATAAAGAAGTGAAAAAGGGCACAAGCCCATCTTTAAAAATATCCTTCATAGTTCACCTTAAAGAAAGTTGCCTAAATAAGGATAGTTGGTGGGATAGCTTACCTTCCCACATTAAGCATCTTCCACCAAAATAACAAGGATGCCACAGTTACAAAGATGAGGTGGATTCTGTCATAGAGAATAGATAGTAGATAATGTTTTCACCTCCCTGCTCATAGAGAGCCGATGTTTAGTGATGGCAAATGGCTTGGCAATGTGTCTCTAACTCCGTGACCCCACACTTAGTAAATTATTCTTATTTTCTATTTGAAATGTAAAATTAGATAAAGCAGTTCTTCCTTATTCTGAAAAGGACAATAGATATGGAGTAAAAGGCTGTGTTTATATAATCTAGAGCTGAAACAATTCAATAGATTGTGAATTGTTTGGGAAAGGACCTAGTTGTCCTCTGTCTTGTATAGAGCTGAGCATACTTTCTTTTATTTATTAACATCTAGAACTATTATTCTGTTGTATTAACATCTAAATGACTGCATGCTCATTTCTCTCTATCCTGGGATGTGATAGATATCAACAACTCATTGAAAAGAGTGATGCCTTCTAGTTTGAAAATAAATGTCTTGACTTCTGGAGCTTGCCTTGATGTTACCTCCAGATCTTCAGGCTAACATCAAGAGAGTTATTGCATAGACAGCACTGTATCCAGCTAATGTTATCTCAGTCAGGGAACAAAGCCCACTAGTTTTAAATGGTGTCTCCTAAGAAATAGAGAGAGGTTGAGAGATATGGAAATCTCACCAGGGACTACAAAGAAAAAAATGCTAGTAAAGAGAGATCAGTGAGACTTTCAGCTCACTAAGCATGTTGATCTTTTAAATTGCAAATCATCGTTCTAATAACTCACTCTTGAATAAGGTCCCTTCAAGATAAGACACACTGGTGCTGTGGAGCTGGTATTTAAAGTATGTCCATCTGCATCTAAACGAGTAGCTCCAAGACAATCAGATTATGCAGTAGTTAGTTTGGTGAGAATATCACCTAAGTGGAATGGAAACTTCATTTTGAGTCTAATATTAGACCTTGCTTTGGAAAATTCCTTTTAAATGATTACAAGCTGGGAATAGCAAAAGAATTTAACTTTCGACAGACAGCATTCACCAAGAATTTGTGTTTAACTGCTTACGTTGGGTCCCTGGGAAAGCAGATGTGAAAATCTTACCGAAGTGAATTGACTTGACCTGATGCAATGTTTATATCAGTCGTTGATAAGTTTTCCTCCCTGGTCTAATTTGTTCAAGATATTTTCATTCTTTGAGCATGAGCGAGCCTGGGTTGGAATAGTTTGAATGCCTGTTAGTCTAATAATCCAAATCTTCATGCATCCAGACATTATTGCCTATAAAGGGGTCTGAGCCAAGGAAACAAAAGTTGGACTATTTTGGTTATGTTCCATGGATCGCAGAGTGGGTGGCTTAGATGCCAGGCTGGAGACCAACAAAGGGGATGCAACATAATATTGCTGGTCTGGTTGGTTGGTTGTGTCTTGGCAAACTCTTTGATCCTAGAGTTTGAGGCACTTTTCTACATAGCTTTGTAATTAAGTGAGTTTCAATTATGGCTATAGAAATTGGCTACCAAATATGCTTCTTTCATTCTTAGTCCATGGCATTATCATGTTCTATGAAACAAAACGATACAGTAGGTGGCAGAGAAGATTTTAAGAGTTGTTAGTGCACTCTGAAATAAGCACAGAAATGACATCGGGGAGAGCTTCATTGCCACTAGCATGTCACATTTCAGCTTTATCCTCTTCGCTGTAATTAACCGTACTTTGACGGCAACCTGAATTTTTTTTATGGACTAATTTCAAAATACTTTTCTGAAAGAACTCCCTTTAAATAGTATGCCTTACATTTTAAAAAAAATTATAATGTTATGGGCTTGTCTACTTGCCTGCCAATCTCTTGTTTGGTGGTGGGCGGAGGAGAAGGCAGAGACAGACCACCACCAGCAAACACAATCTGACCTACCTCTCCTCCCCCACATCTGCCCTGTGCACATGCCTGCCTGCTGCTACTTCAATTTCAGCTTTGTTGCTAATGTTACAGAGTGTGAGGAAATGCATGTATGGGAACTCTGTGCAAAGCAGTGCAGGGGTGTGATGTCCTGGTGCTGGTGTACAAGACAGGAAGTATAGCTGACCATCAACAAAACAATTAAATGGATTTAACACCAAGTGCTGACAAATGCACAGGGTAAACAAACTGGGAGGAATGTTCAATATGTCTAACTGTTCAGCTCTGGTAATCTTAGAGGCAACTTGTGATAGCAACAGGAATAACATTTTCATATGGAAATTTGATTTATTTTTTCTTTTAGCTGACAGTATCCCTTTAAGCATCTACTGGATTATGGTTGCTCTGTTCTAGAATGTGTGAAACACAGTTTCTTATGAGTCTCTATTTTTATCCTTTGCTCATAATTCCATTTCTAATCTCTGAGTCTAAAGTCATAATTGTTAATCTGTCTCCCTGCAGGCAAATCTCATCTGGCAATAGTACAGCGAGTCAACAATGAAGGGGAAGGAGACCCTTTTTATGAAGTCCTGGGGATTGTCACGTTAGAAGATGTGATTGAAGAAATCATCAAGTCTGAGATTCTAGATGAAACTGATTTGTACAGTGAGTAGAAGTATTTTGTGCTTTTTCTTTAAACATCAAAGAGAATTCTTCCAACCTCTATTCTTGGTCTAGCTAATTTGTTTTACTAAAGATCTAGAACAGGGGTAGGCAACCTATGGCACGCGTGCCGAAGGCGGCATGCGAGCTGATTTTCAGTGGCACTCACACTGCCCAGGTCCTGGCCACCGGTCCGGGGGGCTCTGCATTTTAATTTAATTTTAAATGAAGCTTATTTTAATTTAATTTTAAAAACCTTATTTACTTTACATACAACAATAGTTTAGTTATATATTATAGACTTACAGAAAGAGACCTTCTAAAAACGTTAACATGTATGACTGGCACGCGAAACCTAAAATTAGAGTGAATAAATGAAGACTCGGCACACCACTTCTGAAAGGTTGCCGACCCCTGATCTAGAAGGTCAAATTTCCACACAAGTCCACATGCTGACTGGGGGGGAGGGATAGCTCAGTGGTTTGAGCATTGGCCTGCTAAACCCAGGGTTGTGAGTTCAATCCTTGAGGGGGCCACTTAAGGATCTGGGGCAAAATTGGTCCTGCTAGTGAAGGCAGGGGGCTGGACTCAATGACCCTTCAGGGTCCCTTCCAGCTGTATGAGATAGGTATATCTCCATATATTATTATTATCAGTGTCATTTCTGCAATATGGCCCCCTCTATGCATGACCCTCTAGCTGAAACAGGACAGCTTTTTTGTGGAATCCTTCAATCCCAACAGTTTATGTGAGCAAAACTTCAGTTTTGTTCAGTTATCATTTCCCCACCTCAAACAATCCTATTCTGTGTCCTTATTGAGCCTCTCAAGATCTCCATGCTTCTCCTTGATTAATATCCACGTCACCCTTGAGAGCTCTCAGTACCACTCCCATTCTTTGGTAGAGGAAAGTTGGATGATTTCTCTTTAGAGTTGGTCACTGGCAGTGAATTGGTAGGGACACAGTAGTGATGAGAGACTTCCTTTTCTTAAGAGCACTGTGATTACTCAACCCCTAATTATTTCTCCTTGCACCACTTAATACAATTCCTTTCCCTCCTTAATGTTAATATATTTTGAGAAGAAGGGAAGGTGTCATGGTTAGAGCCCTAGACTGAGACCCCGGAAATCTGGGATCCCTTCCCAGCTCCATCAGAGTTCCTATCTCACTGTGGGCCAGTTACCTAATCTCTCCCTCTGCCCACTTCCAACCTGTACAACTGGGTTACAAATACAGTACTTCTTTTCTCCCGTCCTTTATCTGTCTTAACTGTTTTTTACATTGATTGGAGGCAGGCACTGTCTCTTACTTGTGTTTTTGTGTAGGGCGTAGCACATTGGGGCCTATAAGCACGATTGCAATACAAATAATCATTTGAAATACCCCTATGCTATTCAGATATCCTTTGTTTCATTGTTCCTTTCCCTTTCTGTAAATATTAGGTGAATCTTTCCTAAGTCCATCTCTCCAGCTTCCTAATAGTATATTATTCTCTGAGCCACTTTCAGTTTGTCAGTATCTTACCAGTATTCAGGTGTCCAGAAGTTCCTGTATGACAATCCTTAAAGACATAATATTCTTACCTTAAGTGTATTTTATAAGGTGGCAGTGTGGCCTAGTGGGTAGAGCTCTGGACTGGGACTTAGGAGACCTGGGTTCTATTCCTGGCTCTCGCCTGATGGGTGGCCTTGTGCACGTCATGCGCTCCCTCTGAACTGAGAGCAGGGAGTCTGCCTCTGCTGTGCTCTCAGTGAGGCCTGCTAGCATGGAGGAGCCTGTGCAGTGTTGAGAAGGAAACATCTGATTCAAATGCTCAGGGAACAAGAGGTGGACTCCGGGGAGGAATGTAGAATGGAAAAAGGAGCCACCGAGGGAGAAGGAACTGATAGCAGGTCTACACTACAGCTGGGATTGAGGCTCTGAGATGGATCTACCGGCGGTCGATTTAGCGGGTCTAGTGAAGACCCACCAAATTGACAGCAGATCGCTCTCCAGTCGACCCAGTACTCTGCCCCCGACGAGAAGAGTAAGGTAAGTCGACGGGAGAGTTTCTCCCATCGACACCCCCCCCCACCCTCACCCCCCGTGGTGTGGACCCTGCGGTAACTCGACCTAAGGTACGTCGACTCCAGCTATGTTATTCACTNCGGGATTGAGGCTCTGAGATTGATCTACCGGTGGTCGATTTAGCGGGTCTAGTGAAGACCCACCAAATTGACAGCAGATCGCTCTCCAGTCGACCCTGTACTCTGCCCCCGATGAGAAGAGTAAGGTAAGTCGACGGGAGAGTTTTTCCCATCGACCCCCCCCCCCCGGTGGTGTGGACCCTGCGGTAACTCGACCTAAGGTACGTCGACTCCAGCTATGTTATTCACTATGAGGAGATAACTGGGTCTGTGGATGAGGAGAAAGCAGTGGATGTGTTATTCCTTGACTTTAGCAAAGCTTTTGATACGGTCTCCCACAGTATTCTTGCCGGCAAGTTAAAGAAGTATGGGCTGGATGAATGGACTATAAGGTGAATAGAAAGCTGGCTAGATCGTCGGGCTCAACGGGTAGTGATCAATGGCACCATGTCTAGTTGGCAGCCAGTATCAAGCGGAGTGCCCCAAGGGTTGGTCCTGGGGCCGGTTTTGTTCTTCATTAATGATCTGGAGGATGGCATGGACTGCACCCTCAGCAAGTTTGCAGATGACACTAAACTGGGAGGAGTGATAGATACGCTGGAGGGTAGAGATAGGATACAGAGGGACCTAGACAAATTAGAGGATTGGGCCAAAAGAAACCTGATGAGGTTCAACAAGGACAAGTGCAGAGTCCTGCACTTAGGACGGAAGAATCCCATGCACTGCTACAGATTAGGGACTGAATGGCTAGGCAGCAGTTCTGCAGAAAAGGACCTAGGGGTTACAGTGGACGAGAAGCTGGATATGAGTCAACAGTGTGCCCTTGTTGCCAAGAAGGCTAACGGCATTTTGGGCTGTATAAGTAGGGGCATTGCCAGCAGATCGAGGGACGTGATCGTTCCCCTCTATTCGACATTGGTGAGGCCTCACCTGGAGTACTGTGTCCAGTTTTGGGCCCCACACTACAAGAAGGATGTGGAAAAATTGGAAAGAGTCCAGCGGAGGGCAACAAAAATGATTAGGGGGCTGGAGCACATGAGTTATGAGGAGAGGCTGAGGGAACTGGGATTGTTTAGTCTGCAGAAGAGAAGAATGAGGGGGGATTTGATAGCTGCTTTCAACTACCTGAAAGGGGGTTCCAAAGAGGATGGATCTAGACTGTTCTCAGTGGTACCAGATGACAGAACAAGGAGTAATGGTCTCAAGTTGCAGTGGGGGAGGTTTAGGTTGGATATTAGGAAAAACTTTTTCACTAGGAGGGTGGTGAAGCACTGGAATGGGTTACCTAGGGAGGTGGTGGAATCTCCTTCCTTAGAGGTTTTTAAGGTCAGGCTTGACAAAGCCCTGGCTGGGATGATTTAGTTGGGGATTGGTCCTGCTTTGAGCAGGGGGTTGGACTAGATGACCTCCTGAGGTCCCTTCCAACCCTGATATTCTATGATTCTATAACTTACCGCGGTAGTGTAGACATAGCCTGAGACTGGAGACTTACCGGGGTCTAGGGGGAAAGGGAGCGTGGCTCTGGGAGCAGGGGGGGGGGCGGGGGGAGGACAGGAAATGACTGGGAAAGGGGACAGGAGCTGGGAGGAAATGAGGTGGGGGTTCTTGGAACCAGTAGGTTGGCAGAGACTGGGACTGAGAACCAGTGGGGTTGGGGGGAGAGGGAGATCTGGCGAGGAGCCGGGGTATAGTGGGAGAACTGGCATTGGCTGGGCAAAGAGTAAGATAAGGAGACAGGAGAGGGATATTGGGACTGGGAGCAGTTGGGGCCAGCAGTGTGAGGGGGGGTTAAGACTGGAGGCCAGGGTAAGGGGAAGAGACAAATCAGATAAGGAGCTCGGAAGGGAAGAACTAGAACTGGCTGGCCGAGGACACTGCCAGATGAGAAGCCCGAGAATGGATGTGATTGTGTAACTAAAGACTGTACCATAATGCATATGGACAAGGAGGCCAAATGAAAGTTGCACAGATAGGAAATACTAGAATTAAGACTAACTTTTGAGTGCTTGACTTCACAACCTTTTAACATAGTGTGTGTGGAAATATTTTATAATACATAGAAAATAGATACAATGATCTGTACCATCAGGGGGTAGCATACCATGGTGGCTCTTTAATGCTTATCAGTTACATTAAATACACTATTTGCGTAACTCAAATTGTATAGCTTAGATCGACTTTTCCCTGTAGTGTAGACAAGGCGTCAGATAACTACATTCAGTGCAGTTCATATTGGACCCTGTTCTAACAGACTTTGCTTCCTTCCTTTTCCCACCCTCCCTTCCCCAGCTGATAACAAGACGAAAAAGAAAGTAGCCCATCGGGACAGGAAGCAGGACTTCTCTGCCTTCAAACAGACAGACAGTGAGATGAAGGTTAAAATATCACCACAGCTCCTCCTGGCAATGCACCGTTTCCTGGCAACAGGCAAGTACGGCTTATCGCAGCTTGCAATCATACAAGTGCCTGAGAGCTAGATTGTCAGTGGAGGCTGGCGAGGCCGGTGGGCAGTGCTGGCAGGGAGGGAGGCTGGATAACGGGGTGACAAATAATGCCACTTTTGTGTATTTTGTGTTTTCTTTTTAAATTCTCTCCTCTCCTGTGTTCAGTGTCGGCATGAACCCTCTTGAGACATTTACCAGGGGTGGACCAGTAACTTTAAATTGGTCTGAAAGGTAAGGTTGTGAATGCAAGTGCCACACTGCATGTGTAGAATCAGTCAGGTTAACGACTAGCAAGTACACCCCACTAGGGAGAGTTCAGGGAATAAACTAATAAGGATGCTGTGCCAGCTGGCCAGTTCACTGGACTGCTGACTGTAATTCCCCTTTGGTGGCTCATCTGGGAAGAGATCCTGGACTTCAGGGGGAAAGTGTAACCTGTTCCATGGGGCTTTGACTCCAAATGAAAACTTCTCTTTGCAAATTAAATGCAAATTGAACAGGTTGTGGGATTGTATTTTTAAAATGGATTTCTTGTTGGCCTGTGGGGCATGAGTTGGTGGCTTCAGTCCAGTTTTCAGTGGGCAGATGTCTGCATTCCCAAATCACCATGATGGTTGGTCCCCCTCTGGGCCGTCTTTGCAGAGAGCCCATGGATTGCGTAGGCTACAGTGACTGGATTTTCTTTTCATCATAGAGTTGGTCTCTCTGCATCAGAGATAAGACCCATTAGCAGCAGCGTGTGTGAAGCTTGACCTGCTATTGCTCATGTTGTACCTGTTTGGTGTGTAGGCAATGGCTTTCCTTGTACAGGCCTTTCAATCAGCACCTTTCACCATTGCTACTTCCAGTGAAAGGAAACCGTTCAACAGGAAAACGCGGCTTTAATAACAAATAACACTTCGTTCATTTATGTGCACGAAGTTCGATGGAAGTTCCCAAACACCATCTTGACAGATTTTTATTGATTTAATTTGCGGGTGCTGTTTCTGTGCTTGTCTAGGAAATGTAAAATGATTTTATAATTTAAATCTAAGTCTGGCTGTGGAAGCATTGCTAAGTAAGTCAGACATTACAGTTTGGTTGGACTGTTCTAAATGCAGACCAGGATCTGCAGACAGTCCTGTGTCTCCAAAGTCCTGTCCTGAAACCAGTATTAGCAAGTATTGGCAATTTGCATGTCTACTTCTTGAGTGTCCCTGGCCTAAATCCGCTCCATAAAAAGCTGGGTTTTTTCACTTCAAATAGCTCTTCTTGGGAACGTTGAACAGTAAGAGCAAGAGGTTATAAGGTGTGTTCTGTGTGCTATGCATTAATCCCACTGGTGTGAATTTGCCTGCACTCTGCCTCTCACTTTGAGCCGCTGTCCCCATGTGGGCCGTGGCACCTTTCCTTTATTTCTTCTTTGGGTTTACACAGTGGGCCTATCTATAGTAATTTTCTAGGTCTATGAACAATCAGAGACCTTTAGAAACAAATGCAATAAATAATGACTCCACTATAACATCATTTCAAAACTAAACTGAAAGGTCCTCGGGACCCCAATTGTAAACCCATTCCCTTCACAGTCCATGAGCAAGCCCAAACAACTATGGCTTTCTGAGCTCTCAGATGGACAAATTCCTTTTCCTTTTCCCTCCATGTTGGGAAGATCATTCTCAGTCATCTGAAACATATGTTATTAACTCAAGGAGGGCAAATACATTTGTAATATCTGGGAACTGGAGTATTCTTGTTTCTCTGTGAAAATCTGCCACGGGGTATGTATACACAGGCTCGGGCTGAGGGTGGCCCGTCTACACAGCAATTTTTATCCCCGAAGCCTATGCCCAAGTCAGCTGACCTGGGTCAGCTGCGATCGTGCCATGGGTCTTTTATCCCTGTATAGATGTACCCTAAGGTGCTCAAAAGACAGGAAAACTCCAATTCTATAACATATGCCTCTGCTTCCATGTCTCTTAACAACTAATGCCAATTCATTCCCATGCACGTGAAGTGTAATGCCAAGTTGTGTCTTGTGTTTATAGAAGTAGAGGCATTTGGCCCATCCCAGATGTCAGAGAAGATCCTCCTAAGGCTGCTAAAACATCCTAATGTCATCCAGGAGCTGAAATACGATGAGAAGAACAAGAAAGCCCCAGAATACTACCTCTACCAGAGAAACAAGCCTGTCGACTACTTCATTCTCATTTTACAGGTCAGGCACACGACTAGATATACGTGTATCATGATATCTGTCTCCTTACTCCTTCCCTTCCATATCTAAACTTAAATAGTTATATTAGTCGTCTTCTCAAGGTATGGAGCCAGGACACCAGGGCTCTCTTCCTGACTCCCTTGCTAAGTTGCTAACCTTGAGCAACTCGTTCATCTGTTGAAAATTGCAACAGAAGTGCAGCCAGTATTATTTGGGCAGGCAGCGAAGAAGAATTTTTGTGTCCAGTTGAAACAGTTGGGAAAACATTGGTAGGCAAAATGTAATGACTGGAATTGACATTTGGCCAGGATACTCTAGCTAATGCATTTTTTTTTCTTGCAAAAAGTGCCATGGGATGTTTGATAGCTGATCAAAAACTCATTTTTGATGTTTGAAAGTCTGCACCTCCAGTGTCACGGCACAATCGTTTAGTATTAATTTAGGGAAGAGCGCCACCTACTGAATTGCCAACGTCGCTTTCTCCAGCACTGTGGGTTTTCCATCCAAGCAGTAACCCTGGCCTGACCCTGCTTAACTTGTGTGATCTAATGAGATTACAGGCCAAGGTGATGAGGAAATACTCTTTTGTCTTTGAGATTAGGAAGTATATTTTCTCATTAATTTCTTCAGCATTCATCTCCTGAGCTTTACTCTTCAGGAGATAAGCAGCAGGAGCATAGGAATACTTGTCCACACTGAGATTGAAACTCAAATGTGTTGTGTTTACAAAATAGCTTTCAAAACAACATTATAGTAATATAACTTATGCTGTAAACCAGGGTTGTAGACTCTCTTATGTGGCATTAAACATAAAGATGTCTTTATTTTTCCATGATCTTAGTAATAAAGAACGAAAGGAGAACCAAAAATGTGGTGCTGTGTATCCAGTTGAGCTTTGTTAATATGGATTGCTTTCCATGAGGAATTGGCAGCTCTGTAAACTCCCACACTTCTGCAGTGGATCACTGCAGCTTGAAATACACTGGAGGCAAGATAATAGATGAGGGGTAGGCACACGTGCCGAAGGCGGCACGCGAGCTGATTTTCAGTGGCACTCACACTGCCCGGGTTCTGGCCACCGGTCCGGGGGGCTCTGCATTTTAATTTAATTTTAAAGGAAGCTTCTTAAACATTTTAAAATCCTTATTTACTTTACATACAACAATAGTTTGGTTATATATTATAGATTTATAGAAAGAGACCTTCTAAAAACATTAAAATGTATGACTGGCACGTGAAACCTTAAATTAGAGTGAATAAATGAAGACTCGGCACCACTTCTTAAAGGTTGCCGACCCCTGTAATAGATCAAGTGCTGTAGGATGCAGTATTGCATGAGCATAATAAAGAGCACACATTAAGACAAACAAACCATCTTGTAATAAGCAAGCATATGATTAGTAAAAACTAACTGCTATTTTTAGAAGAAACTTTTCTACATGCCTATGTCACATCTGAAAGTGAGTGTATAAAAAGACACATGCTGTAAAAGTGGTACTAAGGTTTGGTTCTACCAGAACAAGTATCATCATATAGTAGGTACTTCCCTTTGGTTTGCAATATGGTCAGTCTCTGATCTGGATGTCCCAAGATATATTAATACTCTTCACATAGGGAAAATACAAGAAAACAAATGTACAGTTCTATAAATTAATTTAATCTAATCTCAAATAGTCAAATTTACTGATTTCTGAAATTTAATTTATTTCCACTGCATAGGCTCATCTCTTCCACACCAATACATTATGTGGCAATTTGTAACTTTTTTTTCTTTTTCTCCAAAATCCATGTTGTGTCATTAAACAACCTTGGGGAAAATGCAAACACAGACCTGTAAAGTGTGGCAGGACACTTCTAGTATCATGCATGTGGAATTTTGCTGCCTGATTCTCAACTATCAAGCTGCTCAGCATGCTGCACGCTCGTTGTGTGGCCCAGATTTGGCAAGGGTGACATTTTTGGTGTGTGTAACTAATGAAATAACTAGGTCGCAGAATTGAGGGCCCATTTTTACAGCTAACTGCCAGCTCAAAACTTTTCAACCATTAACTTCAAAGGGACTCCCAAGTGAGGATTCCACCTGCATACATCTAATTTCAGGGTTGGAGTCTATGACTGTGTGATGAATAATTGCCAGTAATTACTCAATTGAGTCTACGAGGCTGAACATCATATTTTTAACAAATTACGAACAGTATCTTTTTGAAATAATTATAAAGATCAAACATACTTCTGACCTGTTTATGCTGTTGGATTCCCTTTTGCACTACTCTCATCTTGGACAATTAGACTAGATAATTTGATTGCACTTTACTGCAGTAGCACACTGCTGCATAGTTTGGATTGAAAATACTGATGGGCGGGCAAGGCTGATTATTTTTAAATGGTTTTTAATTGAACTGAAAAAAACACTTGGAAACATGTATATTGGTCTTAGGTTTAGTGTAAGCTTGTTTTTACAAAACCTAAATTTTAGCTTCAGTTTGACCTGGCTATCCATTCAATGGCATATTTATCCATTATATGTGGGAGGACCCAGTCTGTTCCTTCTCTCCAGCCCAGCAGAGACTGAGAACACTGCAAATAATTAATTAAATTCTGTTTATCCTTCCTCCCTCAAAATATAGTTTCAGCTTGATATGGAATCAGATTTCTTCTTCCCTTCTCCCAAAATCCACTAGTGATGCCACTGCACTGGTAATGGAGTTGAAAATAGGGTCCCACTAGGTAGTTACTGAAGCTTCTAATTTTATACTTTGAACATTAAAAATACATTTCTAGAATAGATACTTCGGTTCTTTTTCTGTATTAGACTCGTGGGTATAGAGTGTTTATGTGCTGTTAAATAACTTCTGTGTTCCACACCAGAAGCGGCTGCATTTCTGTGGTGGTGTACTTGTGTATAGTTTGTAAAGTGTTTTGGGATCCTTTGATAAGATCCTGTATAAATGTCATTATCAAATAGTAAGAGATGTGGAATTTGTAAAAACGTTGCAAACCAACTAACCCAAAAGAACCTTGAGAAAGAGGACTCAGGACTCCTTCAGGAATTATGGATTTCTTTTCTGTGGGGGAAAGCATACAACCTTAACTTCAGCCTCCAAAAATATGTTGAGCTTACTCCCATTCCCAGTTGAGATTTCCGGTGTTTGTATTCAGAAGGGCCTTGTGTGAATTTGGGCAGTTACCTGAAATGAGTAGATCTGTCTTGACGGACAAACCGTGTGTAGTATGGGCTTTCTCAGACTTGGAGACCGCGACTCCTTCCCTTCCGTTCGAAGTAAATGGCTTAGTGGTGCACAAACATTCTTAGGAAGTGGAAAAAAGTAGAACCATTGAGAAGCTACTGTATTTCTTTGCAGTGGTGAGCCCACTCACCTTGCTGAGTTAAGTTAGCTGGAGCAGATATGAGGCTGGAAAGTTTTGAGACTGATTTGAGGTGTAAGTTCTACCCTTGTGTGTGCATTTTTACGGACTTCAGCAGAAGGCAGGAATTAACCCTAAATTGCCACTTCGGGCAAGACTGCGGCTTTCAGGGTGCAAGTCTGTTCTAAGGTCTCTGGATCTTTGGGATGCTTGAGGCCCCTTTTAATGATGGCTCTCTCGTTTTCCTCAACAGGGGAAAGTGGAAGTGGAGGCTGGGAAAGAGGGAATGAAGTTTGAAGCTGGTGCTTTTTCCTATTATGGGGTGATGGCCCTCACAGCATCGCCAGGTATGTTCTCTTACCTTCTGCTTTTGAAATTCTTTCATGCCCAAACATGCCTCTCACTGTTAATGTGGATGGAGTGAGCTGTGTAGGAGAGACCTCTGTGGTGGTTGATGCGGCTGGCATCCACAATACATGGTAGCATCCTGCCAATGTAACTAGCTGCCTGGTGTTTCACACCTGGGTGTGGTTGATACTGGTTGTGGTATTAACTCACGAAATCTGACCAGTTGTCACAAGTTTGCCAGATTGCAGGCTGTGAGCAGACAAGAAGTCTGCTAGTTAGTGATCTGTTTTTCTGTTTGACTACAGGGACAGTTGGGTTTGGGGTTTTTTTTGTTTGTTTGTTTTTAATAGCAGCATAATAGGGACTGAAGGAACAGGATAAGTAACACTAAGTACTAGAAAGACATATATGGTGCTGTCAAATGAAAATGACTCTTATCAGGAAACAATAATGATACATCTTAATCGTTGGGCTTGTCTACATGGCAAGTTACTGTGCAGCAAGCCCAGGTGCAAATCTACAGCACACCAGCTTGCTGCGCAGTAACATCCCGTGTGGATGCTGCTACAGAGTACTGAAAGCCCCCGAGTATAGCAGTGTCCACATGGGGCGATACTGCGTGGCAAGCTGGTGCACTGTAGATTGGCATCCTCCTTTGCGAGGCAATAACTTGTCATGTAGACAAGTCCGAAGTTTCTGAAACAAGCCTGAGAATTATCAGTTCTACTGGAATGAGGAAGAGAGATTTTTCCCATCATGCAAAGATGCTGAAAATCAGCCCATACAACCAACTTGCACAGAAATGTATCTTCTTTAAAATATATGTAAGAAAAATGTAGGCAACTGCAATGAGAAAAGCTAGTTCGGATCCAGGCGAATCCTCATTACAAAAACTATAATCTTGTGAGCCAGGTACCCTGTCAAGCCACCTCCATCACATAAGCATGTATTAGACATTCACTGTGGGCTAACCCTGATTACAAGAAGTAAAAGTAACACTTCAGTTGTCTCTATAAGTGTGCTGCTCTCTTACAGCTGTACCACCTTGGGCTGTGATTCTGTCACATCTCACAAGTTAAACCAGGTTGGGCTGGCTCAGTGTCTAATGGGAGACCTCCCAGAAATCTCAAGTGCTGCAGAAAGTGATGTTAGTGATTCAGTGGGTGGTACCTGTCCATCTTAGACAGTATTGAGCCATTGCCCCCGCCAGGAGACATATTTTATTGCTGGAAATGCTGCCTTTCAGCTAGAGACAAAAACCCAAGATTCTGATCAGCTGAAGTAATTAAAAATCCCACACCACTTTTCACAAATATTGGTGGGTTAGTCTAGCAGTTACATTCTGCCAACCTAAAATTCCCTGAATGGCTTCAAAAGGAGAAGTTTTTCTTCACTCACACACAAATTTGTTTCTGGTGTTACAGGAGCAGAATGCCTTCCATGTTCCACCCAAGAAGTAGCTGCAATTCAAAAGTGGGTTAATGATCTCAGTATATATTGTCAAATGGCTTTGAGAGCCTTTAGGATGAAAAGTACTATATATAAATAAGGTATTATCATTTCCTTGTAAGAGCAGATGATTAGAGTAAATTCCAGAGACAAAAGCAATTCTCTGGGACATTTGTGATGTAAGCAGTAATCTATGTTGCCATTTAGCTGACATTTTTCTGAATATATGTTAGCAATTTCACATTCAAAGTAGGGAGCAATTGTTCCTTGATTACGCATGCTGAAGTTAAATAGATCTTACTGCCACCCTGTAGGTTTTTGAACAGCAGATTTGCCAAAGCACAGATCCTTGGAAGAGTTTTGTCTGTGCTCTAGAAACAGTCCAGTGTGTGTGTGTGTTTTGCACCCTTCCTGTTCCCTCCATTTTGAGGCTCAGCTCTTACAATACAGATGGGTCTGGGGGATGCCAGAGTATCAACTCTCATCGGATATGTACCAACACTACACTGGAAAATCTTTCACAGCTACTCCTTTTGCCACTATTATTCAGTGTGAACTTCCTAGTGTTCTTTTTTTGCTGGCATGCTCTGGGTTCTTCCTTCCTTCAGTCCAGCTTTTGCACTCAAACGTCACCTGTCTTTTTAGGGATCCCACCACTCCACCATAGATTGTGTCATTGCACCTTTCCCAGGGTGGGCCCTCCTACTCTGAAATGCATGTTGGTCTTCCTCTCACCAAACTCCAAGTGCATACATCTGGGGTTTGTTTTAAATTGACCGCTAGTGGCTCTGTATTTATTACTTTTCCTGCCGTCCCTTTTCCAGTAGCAAAGCTGTTAGTTTGTGGGTGCATTTTTCTGTATGTTAAGAGAGTACATTTTATTATGAGATTTTATGTCTTACGGCACCCAGAGTCTTGCTTTGGCGGGATGAACTCTTATAAATGAAATGACTCTGATTGCTCCATGTAGGTCTGGAAGCTGTTCCCCCCAGCACTCTGGGTAATAGCCAGAGAGAGACACTGCAGCGCAAGAGTAGGTGCTCTTGCCTGTCTCTTTAAGACTCTCAATCCCTAACAGCCCTCATGCCAATGTTTCCCCCTCTGGAAAGTGAAGACAATACAAGGGTGCTGAGGCTTAAGTGTCTGTAAAGTCCAGTTTGAACTAGATGGGAAGTGCTTCATGAGTGCAAATTATCACTATTAAAGTCACTATAAAATCATGACTGGCGTGGAGAAAGTAAATAAGGAAGTGTTATTTACTCCTTATAACACAAGAGCTAGGGGTCACCAAATGAAATTAATAGGCAGCAGGTTTAAAACAAATAAAAGGAAGTATTTCTTCACACAATGCACAGTCAACCTGTGGAACTCTTTGCTAGAGGATGTTGTGAAGTCCAAGACTATAATGGGGTTCAAAAAAGAACTAGATGCGTTCATGGAGGATAGGTCCATCAATGGCTATTAGCCAGGATGGGCAGGGATGCAAAACCATGCTCTGAAGTGTTCCTAGCCTCTGTTTGCCAGAAGCTGGGAATGGGTGACAGAGGATGGATTACTTGATGATTACCTGTTCTGTTCATTCCCTCTGAAGGATCTGGCATTGGCCACTGTCGGAAGACAGGATACTGGGCTAGGTGGACTATTGGTCTGACCCAGTATGGCTGTTCTTACGTTCTTCACCCTAAAATGGCTAAACTTGGAAAATTGCAGGCTCTTTTTGATGGTCTGATAAAAAGAATTTGAAAAATGGTGAAATCGATCCTGTTTTTGTTTCTGTATTTAGTTACCCCAGTTGGGTCTTCCCCCAAGATGACTTGCTGGGTTTTCATTTTTATTCTTCATCTCTTGGGCTAAAGTGGTTGCTGCTTTTGCATTGTGTACTGTTTTTAAATGAATGGGTCTTGAAATGTAAATTGAGAGCTCTGTATTGAATGGCACTTAGGATTACCAAGTGGAATGTATGTAGTTTTGCTGATTTAGTTATTTTTAATTATTTCTACAAATTGCCTAATCAGCTTTTTTTCCCCCCTTTTCTTTTCTGCAATTGATTTGTGCTTCTGGTTTCTTCGAAGAGTGTGAATTAACTCTTTCCCCTGGCAAATGTGGAGAGCTGTCCCCTTCCCAGTCATGATCTCACCCTTTTTCTCTCCCTCTTCTAGTTCCCTTGTCCCTGTCTCGTACCTTTGTTGTCAGCAGAACAGAATTATTAGCAGCAGGTTCTCCAGGTAAATCTGCATGCTTCTTTTTCATCATTCTTGTGCCTGTGCTGACCCAATAAAAAGCCAGTTGCAGTCTGTATTTGTCTGACCCCTTTACTTGTTAGAGAGAAGTTCAGCCAAGAGATATGCCTAACAGGTAAGCATCCTAAACTTTCATTTATGACTAACCAGTAGCAAACTTGCAGACACATCAAAATGATAAAAAGTAATAACTTTTTAAAGAGAACGTATTTGGTAATGAAAAGGTCCTTCTCTTACTCCTATACTGATGCAGTATCAGGGTGATTTTTTTTTTTAAAGATAATATTCTGGTCCCTAGCCTGGGTTCATGTAAAAATGTACAAAATGTCTCAATTCTGCAGAAGATGGAGTTGAAATGGAGGAAAGCATACTGCTGAACTGCCAAAAATATAAAATTTAACTGAGAAAGAGGTACCTTATCTCCAAACAAAATTTAAATTATATTGTTCATACACAGAATATCCTGTTTCACATGCTCAAAAACTCTGTTGTCTTCAAAATTGATTTATTTCACAGATTTCCATGGAGACTTATAAATAAAGCCAAACTTGATAGTTCTGCCCATAGTGGTATTTGAGTTATTCATACACATAATGTGTGAATGAGAGATATGGGAAAAATGTGGGGATTGGGTTTTTTGTTTGTTTTAAGACCATGCATTACTCAGATGACTGAACTTGAACTAATCTTGCTTAAACTTCCTCAAAACATTTCACTTGAGGGTTGAGACCAAGTATGGAATGTGTCAGGCCAAAAAGAACTTGTTAGGGGCATTTGTGAACGATTGGAACCAGGGAGGAGAGGAATCCAGAATGGAAGTTGGAAGCCAAACTTACCTATAGTGAGCACCATGGGTGCCTTTCCTAGTTAGGAGATAAATGAAAACGTTACCCGAGCGAAATGGCAGAGTGTACTGGAATGACTGTTCCTCAACAGAGGCTGAGCCGTGCTGAAATTTTGTTTTCCATGAAGTTACCTTGTTCATGTTAATGCCACTGTCTCTCTGTACCTCTGACCGGAACATGAACAGGACAATATGTGTGTTCTTAAAAAAACAAAACCGTCCCCTTTCCCCCAAACTTTAATGTACAAACCAAAAGGAGCTCTCATTGGCCATTTCCTGAGCTTTTGGTGTTTATGCGGCATCTAATCCCTGGGTTTTTCCTCTCTCTTTTTAAGTTTCTGCTATATTTTACCCTCTGTCCTGAAATTAGTATTACGCACATTCCAAACAAACTACAGGTTATTGCCCTGCAGGGGATTTTTTTTCATGCCCAGTTAAAGTTTCCAGCAGCTAAAATCGAAGGGAAAAAAGTTTAATCTTTCTTTAATTAAACTGTTTGATGGCTTTATTTTTTTTCTTGAAACTCTGCAGCTTTGATTATCTTTTTTGCTCAATTATTTTGCTGTGCCCAGATCATCCTTTTTTTTTTTTTTTTTTCATTTTACAAATGAAATGTACCCCTCACACTTGCAAACTATTTCCAATATAAATGCCAGACATTTTTTCCTAGGGTTTTCCAACTGAAAGAAATAAAATAATAATGGAAAATAATAATGGGGGGGGGGAGGAGGAGAGGGGAGAATATACCACTTGAAATGAAATCATATGGTAACCCTGGTTGCTATGGCAACTGACAATGCAGCTCAATGTCAGTTGTGTTGCTGAACATGTGGTACAAAGGTGACTATACCGGGATTCTCGGCTGTGGTATTGGGGCATTCTGAAAAAGGTTCCATTGTGTTAATCCCAAATGTGTAACTCACTGTTTGGCTTGTGGTTTGTGCCATTAGATCCTTTCTGTAGGAATTTGGGAAGACCCAAGCTTTCTAGATATGAGCTGACCTGCTTGGAAGGGGGGGGCGGGGCGGGAATGCACTGTTCTTCAGAGAACATGGACCTGTCTGGTTTCTTTCTGTCTCATGCACTTTCTATTTCCTCACTTCATGCACACTTCCCCTACCCCCAAAAAACTGCACATACACACCTGCATGCCCTCTCTTCCTCACTTTCCCCCATACTTTCTCTGTCCCTTGCTTTTTGTGCTCGCCTGCATGCTGGCTGTTCTTGTTCTGGCCTCTGCCTCCATCCACTCCATGTTTTTAGCACATGCACTCTTTCCATTCCCTTCCCCCCCCCCCTTCAGTCACCATATTTTTCTAATAATATCCTTACCCTTGATGAATGAGGATTTCAGGAGTCCATGTCAGATTCACACTGATGCTGAAGCTACTTCAGACAAAAAACTTTCTTCCAAAAACTAGTGAGGTGCTATTCTTGCCACAAAATATGCATTTTGTGCGTCAGTATGGGAAAGCAAAGGCTGACTGATTTGGTCTGTTGACAGAATGATGGTATATGGTCAGACTACTTTCTGTGAAGAAAGATGCTTAGTAATGTTGGGTTGCTTCTGATAATAGCCATTGTAGCCTTATAGTCGTTTCCCAAGACAACAAGGGGGTATCCACATGGAGGGCTGACAGAAATCTGACTGCTTGCCTCGGAGTCTAAGCTTGGCATTGCTTCTAGAGGCCAAAACGATTGCCCCACTGATGGAAATTGCAGCACAGAATTGCCTGTTTCTCAAAACCTTTATTTTCCTCCTTGCTGTTTTGAAATGAAAGATGTAAAGTAGCCACTGGATTTTAAAAGCAATTGGCAAATGGAGGGTCACTTCAATTCCGTCGTAAGCCAGGAGGAGTCTGAGATGCTAGGACTTTAGAAAGAGATAAAAGGTAAAAGAACGCAAGAAGTGAAGAAGCACATTTCATTCTCCTGCAAGGATGGCATGGTTTGCATATCCATGTGGCCAGTGCAGAGAGTCGGCTGTGCTGCCCATGACAAGGCAGATCTGTGCCCACCCGCCAAGGAGGGCATTACGAATTTTATGATTAAGTGAAGGAGACAATGCCCAGAGCACTGTGAAAGCTTTTAAGATCAAAGCTCCTTTGTAGAAAGGCTCCAGTTGTCAAGATGCTGTTCTGCTGGTTGCTAAGTCAATGCAAAAAGGCTTTCAGCACGACATCTTAAAGTGAGACCTCTCTCGGTGCACTGGCTACCCAATGAGCTCTTCAGAACAAACCAGGTTTAGCTTTGATTTGGAATTGCTGAAGTTTGGGTCTGGTAGGGACCAAAAACCCACTGATCCTGCAGATAATCTGTATCTTGATCAGCACACAGTCCCTTCCAACCCTGATATTCTATGATTCTGTGATTTGCATCCAGATAGGGAAGACCATCTGCTAAAAGTCTTGGGAAGTTGCATTTTGAAATGTGTTTCTGTGGGCACATCTTCACAGCAAAAAAACCCCCTGCAGCAAGTTTCAGAGCCTGGGTCAGCTGACTCGGGCTTATGCTGCAAGGCTAAAAATTGCAAGTAGCTGTTTGAGTCTGGGCTCCGAGACACACACCCCTCGCCAGGTTTCAGAGTGTGGGCTCCAGCCCGAACATCTACACTGCTATTTTTAGCCCTGCCGTGCGAGCCCAAGTCAGTTCACCTGGCCTCTGAGACTTACTGCTGTGGGTTGTTTTTTGTTGTTGTTGTTGTTGTGTAGACATACCCTGTAGGGCCTCAGTCCATGAGGGCATTGAGTTGGTGGAAACTTAAGGAAGTGAACATCATCTTACAAGGAAAGCAGCATTTTAGTATTTCCATAGTTTAAAGCCAGAAGGGATCATCAGAGCTACTGAAAACAACTTTACAGTAGGTAAATTATGGCCAGGTCACCCTTCTGGGATGGTTACAATGCTTCGGTAGGCCAGTGAAGCTCAGCACTTTTTTTTTAGTGAGAGCAAGAAGCTGATCAGTCATGATTTTGCCATACCCAGGGAGCAAGTATGCCAAGGCCTTTCCAGAATCTGGGTGTTTCTCCATAGAGTAATTCGCTGTGTCACCTGGCTGACAGAGGTTCTGTACAGCATCAGCCCAAGTTATCCCTTCAAACCCTGAGCCATGGCAGGTGTCAGGGAAAATATTTCAGAAACAGGTGAAATAAAGAGAGAGCACTTTGGCTCATTCCGAGCCACGTCACTTAGCATTCCCTCAGCCTCTCAAGGTGGGATGCACCCTACCTTGTGAAGCAACCAGATGTGATATAGTAGAGGCCACCCCTGTGAGGTAGGTGAAATGTACTAAATGGTGTAATGGAGTAAATCTTGGTAAATGGCTCCAAGGTCCCTGGAGGAAAGGCTTATCATTAACAGCTTATCCTAGCTATAGTGATGTCACGAATTAGCTCGGGATTTAAAATGTCCTAACTCTCATGGTAATTTTGCTGCTGGACTGTACTTTGTGTACTCAATGACTTAAGTACCTGTGCAGTCCTCCATGCTATATCATGGGTTAACAAATGTCTTTGAGAACCAGTTACTAACCGTTTCCTGCTTTATTTAAAAAGTTTTTCTCTCCTCTTGCCTATTCTTCAGCTGAAAACAAGTCACCCCCTCGTCCTTGTGGCTTGAACCATTCGGACTCTCTAAATAGAGGTGATCGCATTGAAGCAGTGACACCGACATTGGGGAGCAGCAACAACCAGCTGAATGCATCTTTCCTTCAGGTGTACGTCCCAGACTACTCAGTGAAAGCACTCTCAGATATTCAGTTTGTCAAGGTAGGAAAAGAGACAGCCGGGTTCCCTCTCAGAAATGCTGCACTACCTTGCAGAGCTGAGAGGTGGGGGTGGGTGGGGGGGTTGGCAGATCTGTTATGTCCTTGAGTTACAAAGGGGAACTAGGATTATGAAAGCAGCAGTCATTTTAAACTGCCCGCTTTCCCCGGTTTCTGCTGCTGGTTGACTTTCCTCCACTGCTCGGTTTGGACAGTAAAATCGGACTGGTCACTTCATTTTCTGGTTACCAGCACTTCAGAGGAAGCTTTTAAAAAAAAAATCTTTTCCACTGGAGTTAGTCTTGAAAGCCCATCTATTGCTGTGAAGTTTTGTAAAGCCTTTTGAACAATCTGAATCAGCTCTCATTAGTTGAAGAATGAAGAATTTGGTGGTGCAATTGATTCATTTCATTTCTAACTAAAAACTGGCCCAGAATGTAACTTGGGATCCAACCTGCCTCCCAGCTTGTCCCCCTTCCTCAACTTTGGAGAAGTCTTGACTTCATCTCTGCACCCGGACTTCCCATGTCAGGCCCACCTCTCGTGCTAACCACCCCTGGGCACGTGCATATTGCTCTGTTCTTCAGCTCTCTGTGTCCCATCATGATAAGCAGGCAAGGTGCTGAAACGTGTATAGATCTTGTGGGATGAGCAGACCAATGTGATGGAACCGGAAATTCAAACCTAGCTGAAGTCCCCCTTTAGATTAGGGAAGCTGGTATCCCACTATCCCAGAATGATCATGGTGCTTAGTTTAAACAAAACCATTTTCAATTGGTTACTTACATAGAGACTTTCTTTCTAAGCACACAGCTCAAACAGTGCACTTTAACTTGTTTTGCCCTTTGCCACAGTTAATCAGATATTCAAAACTCTTTAAATAAGGGAGAGAATAAAAAAAAATCTTATTAATGCTGGAGATGTTGATTATGGTCCCAGATATACTGGGAATAAGATTTAAAAGTTATGTTGTCTTAACACAGAGACACATGCTCCAACCAGCTGATTGACTGAGTCTTACAGACTTACATTAATAAGGGTTTAATACTGGCCAGGGTGAATTGAGAGTTCAGTGTCAGTGTTACAGGCCCTTGTTTAGACTGCAATGGCCAATTATTCCTTTGTATTGAGAGGCAACCCAAGGTTATGTTGCATCCACATGCCTTGAAATTGCTTTGTGAGATACGATCCTAGTGAGCGAGAAGCAGAACTCCTTTCCCACCTCCTTCATTTCCCCAACCCCCATGTCAATCAGTTGTTGCTGCTCAGAACTTGGGGTCATCCGTACACGTACATCATTTCAGCGACAGCTGATATAACTGGGAAGGTGCATCCAATGCAGTGCAAGGGGATTGCTCGCTGTTTTCAAGAAGGAGTTCCCCATTTCCCCATGTATAGCATGGCACTACTGTCGGGTATAGTGTGAGGTTAGTGGGTTTGCTTTCCTCCGGAGCATCAGGTACCAGGGCAAGGTATTGAAATATTTGACCTATATGCTGACTCCAGTATAGCAACCCCTAAGTTCCGGTTAGCTTACCAAAAAGCTGGCTAATTTAAGATATTTTTCAAATGGCTAATTTGATGTTGGCCCAAAGGTCAGATTTTACTCAGGCAAATGCCCATTGGCATCAGAGCAAGGACTTCAGGATTTGACCCACACTGCATGTAAGACCATGAATTGCTGAACTGTATCAGAATTGTAACGCTTGTTTGACTCACTTCCTACAGAGGGCTCTAAGAATCTGATCCCAAGCGCATTGAAGTCACTGGAAAGACTCCCATTAACGTCAATGGGCTTTGGATGAGGCCCTCAAAATTTGCATCACAACATCAGTGGCTTTTAGCTAGGAGTAACTAAAAATCTCTTGGGCCTCTTGAGAGTATATCCAGTGAGACAAATCCATGCATCACAACACTGAGACAGGACAGACCCACGTGGCAACATTATCATCACAATGTTGTGTCACGTTGAATTGTCACCACATCATGATATTAAGTTAGGGTTCTCTAATCCTGCTAGGCTTGCAGAACTCAGCCTTGACTTGTAGAAAGTGGAATGATCCCATGAAAAACAGGGCTGAAAGGAGAATTTGGCAAGAGGAGAGAGTTTATGTTCATAGTGTGTCCTATAGGACACCAGCATTAGAAACCAAAGTGTTATTGTGTCTTTTTTGTGTGTGTGTTTCCCACCCCACCCCCCTTGTGTGCATGAAATAGATCTCAAGACAGCAGTACCAAAATGCCCTGATGGCATCCCGGATGGACAAGACACCTCAGTCCTCGGACAGTGAAAACACTAAAATCGAACTGACTCTTACGGAGCTGCATGATGGTTTGCCAGATGAGACGGCAAACCTGCTGAATGAACAGAACTGTGTTGCACACAACAAGTCCAATCACAGTATGCACAGCGAAGGCTCCATCTAGGAGCTAACAGTCTGCATCCTTTCCCACCCATCACTTCAGCAGGACCAGTCATCACTCCTTCTTGACTGCAAACGCTCTTAGTATGTGCTTGCAATGCTGTGCTGCATCCAGTGTTCTGAGACCAAAGACTTAGCGCCCTTCCTGGGAGCAGAAGAGGAAGAAACAAGAACACAGCAAGACAAAAACCAAACAAACCTTGGGCATGGTGAGTGCCCCTTGGAGAACAATGGGATTCTTCCTCGCAAAGTAGAATCGTGTTTATTTTTTCAGCCGTATCTTTGACCCTCATTGGTTTTCCCTCCTTCCTAGATGCGCGGAGAAGTTTTTAAAACTGCTCTGATTATTTTTTCAAGAGAGATCATGTTTTTAAAAAGAATTTTGCAGAGTTTTAAATGGTTGCTGTCCCTCCCCTCCCCCAAATAGGCTCTGTTGTGACTTTGTGAATCAGCTCCAGTGTCATAGACCTGTTTCCACCCCTCCTTTTGGTCCTGTCTGTTGCCCTGTTGTTAAAACAGCAACTGGTACCCATATGTATTTGTGTCCTGAGAACAAAGAATGGATGAGATTTCAAGGAACTTGTGGCTTAGCAGTATGGAAGTTTGGGGGAATGGGCATTATTTTCTCCCCGGTTGAGCTTCAGGGAAGGGGTGGTTATTTTGGTTGCATGCGTTCATAATATCTGAAATTTCAGACAGTTCCTTGTAAAACAAACAAAAAGATTGTTACATTTACAGTTTTGTAACCTCCACAGATGTTGTGTGTTTTGAATACGAAGGTGGGTTTTTAATCGACATAACTGCAGTCTCATCAAATTACAGACCGGGATAAATTTCCCTAGTAGTGTACTGGGCAATTTTTGTCCCCCTGGAATTCGCATTAATGTTACTGGGAATCACATGGTCAAGTTCCCTGCCTCCCCTGCTGTACTGAAAGCGAGAACCCCAAATTGTCAAATCTCAGATTCTAACATACTGAAGTAGTCTGTGTGCCCTTTGCTTTAACCAAAGCATATTTGCAGGGCATGTTAAATAACTGGGATAGAATTCAAGACAAACCATTCCCCCCCAGTATTGTTGTTCGTGTTAAGACAAAAGATGCTGCTACAACATTGTCCAAAGCAAATCCTCCAGGTGGCTCCTAAACCTTTGCCATTGCAAGATGGATTTCATGGTGGAGTGAGGGCCTTCCTGATCTCCCCAAAGACTGACCAAGAACTTCCACTACAAGCTTGATTTGTATTTTGTGGAGGGAGTTTGAGGGAGCATATTGCACTTCAGGGATTGGAGAAGTTAGTCTCCAGGCAGTTCCCCTATTTTTGAGGAGCTGCTGGATTTCCTTCCCTCTTCCCTTTTATCTACTGTTCTTCTAGCTGTCCACAGTTGCATCCTCCATGAGTGCCATCAGTGCCACTCCACCTGCCCATCCCAGGCATCCCGGAGCCTGGCCTCAGAGTGGAGGGGGAAATGCGTTCATTGAGAGGTCACTGTGTTGTATATTGTAAACCCCCAAAATGCAGAGTCTGTCAGTGAACAAATGCTGCATGGTGGTTCTCTGTTGACTTTCAGTCTGCGCTGCTCAAAGAACATCCCGTGGCCTGATTGTTATGTACCATGTTCTTTCTTTACGCTCAGATAAGCTTTACCTGACTGAGTTTAAAAGCAAAGCAAATCCTCGGTGTCAGTGCTGCCTCCCCCTTCCCTTAGCCCAGGTGGGAAGCACCTTCTCTGTGGTTGTGAGTCAAGTTTGAGTCCATAGTTATGTCTGTGCAAACGCGTTCTGAAAAGGTGCAATATTTCACTGCAGCAACTCCTTGCGGGAAGCCAGAGTATGTGGCTGCTGCATGGGGGTCTGTCCCATTTGCTTTAGGCCCTAGGAAGCATTTTGCTGTTTCCTCTGAGAAGGGGGCACAGACGGGTCCTCTGTGCCCCTCAAGGAGAGATGGCATGGGGAAAGGCAGTTCTTGGCCCCTTTCACAGAAGGCACTCTAGCCCTTTTGAGGGCAGTTAGTTAAGTCCCCCAAGGGGGAATGGTAGTTCCATGCATGGTATTTAACATGTGGAACCGTGAAATTGGGAAATTCGGCCCCGAAACTTAACTCCCTCATTTTTTAACCTTGTATTTTAAAAAAATGCTGCTGCTTTTTCCTTTTAGACTGTGTGCCTGTTGTCTCCTTCAGCGTTTTCTGGCCCACCCGTTGGCTCTGGTACAGCGCTGCGAGAAAACCGCAGCCACCTGTGGACGTATGTGCCACACATGCCTTGGATGGAGCTGGCAACGTACAGGTTATTTACAGCACCGGATTGTCTAGCCCCAGCAGCCCCCCTTTAGCTGTCTCAAGGAGGGCTGCTAACGTTGCACCTTTTCTGCCGGAGCAGAGGGATCAAATGTTATGACGTTAACCCACATAGAAGAGTGATCTGTTCCCTTGCTCTGATCCCTTTTATTTAAGCTGCCATTGTGCCCTAATGTTCCTGATTGTGAACCATTGCTGAAAGCGATGCATAGCATGGTAATCCTGGGCTGCAGGATGCTTCGTGTCAAACCTGCTGAGTTAGGGCAGGATTCAAACGGAGGAAATTCTCTGCCAGGGAGATTTCTAATTTGATTGGATTTCAGGTTTTCATGCTGTGTTGTGGCTTTTTTGAAAATATTTGTTCCCCTGTAACACAAACCACAAAAGCCATGTCATCCCAAAGGCGAGTAACCCTGTCTCTGTCCGTGGGTCGCTAGTCCAAACTCTCCAGGCTGTTTTTGCATAACTTTTCTCTTCACTCTTCCAAATTTGGTAAGAGAAGGTGAAGTAACTTTCATAAAGCTAGTTGGTCATGGGTGTGATTTTTATGGAAAACGGACATCCTCTGTAGGGGGACAGGAGCTCCCACAAATTGGCTTCAGGGACAAGGCGTGCTGTCTTTCCATAGACTGGCTTCTGTGAAAAAAATCCAGGCTCTCTGCTGTAAGAGTACATGGGGCTGTTGAAATGTGAAAGGGGACACAGTAGAGATGGGCTTCTGAGGGAAATGGATACCATTGCAAGCAGAGGGAAGACATGCCCAACTCAGGAACCAGTCTTAGTTTTTGAACCCGTGTTTGCAGAAATAGTGTTCTTGCTATTCCTGCTGCAGTGGAAATCCCCAGGCTTCCAAGAGCTCCTCCTGTCCCGTAAGCTTCCTACCAGAGCAGACATAGCGCTATGTGAGTCTCCGCTTGGCTGTCCAAATTCAGGGGTGCTCAGGTTCTAGATGCTACCGTACAGTGCCATGCACACCCAAAGCAGAGCTGTCAATCAGTCACTGTCATGAAACAAGGCACCAGCTGAAAGCTTTGGGACCCATTGGGCTTGACTTCAGTCCTTGACCCTTTGCAAGGCTTTGATTTGTAGAAAGGACACGGCATCGTTCAACATTGGCTCCTGTGGCCTGTATTGTTTCCCTCTTCCACCTGCATCGAAGTGCAACCTGCAGTGCAGAATCCAGCCTATTAGCTGGTGGTCTCTGGGAGGCAGGAGGGCATGCCACCACGGTTTCTTATGTCAATACACTTTTTGCACAAAAGTTCTTTGAAGTGAGGTTTTCAACACTAATATCTTAAATGCACAACTGTGAATTAATTTTTACACTCCTGTTGGTTGAATCCTGTTTGAATGAAATTAACCTGAATCTGTTGTCACCATGATTTTTAATTCTGTGTATTGCCAAATCTTTGTAAAGAGTGAAGGAATGTTCTTGCTGTATAATGAGAATCTCTGTCTCCAAACAAGACTGACTCTGGTGGCACGGAGATCATATGAAGCACATGAGCTCTGAGTGTGGAGGTGGATTTAGCATATAACCTTTCCCTTCTGCAGACCCTACTCACAGGTGAGAGTTTGCAGGGCCCTCATCATTCTACTTGCCACGTGTCTGCATCCCAAAATCCCTGCACAGTGGGAAGCCTTTCCCCAAGGATTGCTTAGGACTGGGTAATAGCAGAGAATGAAGGCCAGGATTAAGGTACATCGGCAGAGGTGTGGGATAGCCCAGGATTGGCATAGCCGGTGCAGCCTGGGATTGATGTGCATTGTCAAAGCTAAGTGGGGGACCCAGGATTGGCATAGCCGGAGGTGCTATAGATCAGGGATGAGGTGCATCAGCAGAGCTGGATGGGGCAGGCTGGCATGGTACTTCCCTGCCTTGGTCGTTGCTTTCATTCCCATACAATTCTCTCTCCGACTTCTCCCAGACCATTTTGTGTCACTGTTCCTATACTGAGCTCAGGGTGGTGCCCAGTATTGTTTCCATATGTCGCAGTCAAAATCTAACCTGGCTCCAGATTTAGCAGTGTGGTGGTAATGCCATACGCACACACTTCCTCCAGACTCAGATTCCTGTTAATATGCCCTTGGCGTTCACCTCTCCTGGGGAGAAAGATGACTGGGGAGAAGGCATGTGGGGCGGGGAAAAAGGGAATGGCACCTGGGAGACCCCCTAATATCTCCCCGTTGCTGCTCCTTACCCCGCAATGGGCAGGCACTGAAACAGGCTGGGATTCGGCCTTGGAGGAGGTGTTGTAGGGAGCGGCTTCTGTGTTCTGTTTGAAAGCGGCTCAAAGGAAAATGGAGTGGCTGATTGGACAGCGGCAGTGCTCCGCCCCCTTTGGTTGCCGTGGTGCTTCATGTGATCTCTGTGGAGCTCAGCCACAAGGGAGGTGGTTGTGAATGGCAGATGGCAGCATTGGCTCCTCGCTAGCATCCCAGGTAAGTATCCCATGTGACAGAGGGGATGACCAAGTTCTCCAGGACCTGCTGGGAAATGCATCTTCCTCGTGCTGATATAGAATAGACACAAATCATTCCCATGTGATATACGTACCATATGTTATAGGATATCGAACACACAAATCATTGGTTTAAAACTAGTACCTGTGTACCAGTTGTTACGTTATCCAGTGTCTGGATTAGTTTAGAACTAGCAAACTTGGGGAGGGGTGGGTGTTACCATTACAGTATCTTTGTTAACATTATCACTTGAGACTTTATACCGAAGGTGTCTGACTGGCATTAATATGTGTTATAGAAATGTGTATATTGTAGACTTTGATGCCATAACGGGTTTGCTCAATAGCACTGTGTGACACAGACCTTGGACTTGCTGTACCTCCTGCTGCTTTGGCTTTGTGTGTGTGGTGCTTTTTGTAGGCTGTCCAGCGTGTGGCTTCAAAAGGATCCCAAGAAGTACTTGGCCCTTGGATTGAAAGAACAATAGGGGGTTGGCCTCTTCTGACAGGGAAATAATCATCTTGATGAGTGATGCCAAAGGCCAAGTGGTTTATCCTGGCAGAAAGTAGCCCTCAGTCTGGTTCTGACTCGGGGTCAAAGCGAGCACCTGTGTGGGAGATCTTAAATGAGTAACTAGCGGAGCTGCTTCACTGCTCTACTGTGCGTCGGTGCACGTCCCTTTGTGGTCTCTCTGGGGAGAGCTGCTCTGAAGTGTTGCTCTCCCAACGGCACACTGACATGATGCGGCAGCTCATATGGAGCAAGTGAGGAGCCGAATAGCAATACATAGGCTTGCCTCGTTTACCCCCTCCGCCAAATTATTATCAAGGTTTCTCCTCGTTGCCCTGCTCTGTCCCTCTCCTCCAAAAGGCCACTCTTCATGTTCTGTTTAATCTCTCCACCTTTTGCTTCCCTACAGTGCTAGCTGTACATGAGGGCATGTTCAGCCCGAGGCGCATTCTGGCTATGGTACTTCCCTCTCCTAAATAGCACAGGGTAGATTTTCAGTTTGGATTTCATGTGTTTATCGCTTTCCTACACTAACGGCTTGGGGCGGCTAGAGCATACCTTAGGGGAGAAGGGGAAAGACCTCGGCAATGCAGGAAATCGCAGCTTCTTTCCTCCTGAGCTGGGGAAGGTGAATGTAGGAGGCATGGAACTAAAACGATGCAGCCAGGCTCTTGCCCAGTGAAGAAGCCTGGTTTGAAATGTTTACCTGTCATTAGCACTGACTTCTGGCTCAGGTGTAAGACACATTAGACATCGTCTGAACACCTAATTTCTGTGAGTCACATGGAGCCCTCTCTTCCGTCCTACCCACCCCCATTCACATGCTGCTTTAAAGTCTCGCCTATGGATGGGATCAAACCCTTAAAAACCTACAGTGTGTGTATATTAGTGGATTAAACTCCATTGCCTGGTTTTGTTCTTGTCATATCTTCATCTGCAAGCCAAGATGACTGTTAATTAGTCATTTTTGCATCCCTCAGGTGTGATTCCATTATAATGTTTCTTCACATTGAGATAGGATTCTTGGGATTTCTGATTCTCCTTCCCCACCCCAAACTATTGTTCGTGATTTCTCCTGAGACTTTTACGTTTGAACAGGGCTGGCAGCTGGAATCCTGCAGAGTAAAGTGCCTTCCCCGCTGCTGTGAAAATGCTATTAAAAAATCAAATTCAGTTTTAGCCAAGTGCTTGCTGTTGAGTCAATCCTTTTCCTCTTCTCTAAAGAATGGTTTGGAGGGTTATGAAGAAAACCTGTCTGTTGTAGAGTGGTGGTTGAGATTTTATAGACACTAGTAATGGAAAGTCAGAGCCATAACATCAGCAACAGCAAAGAGTCTAAGTGAACAAAATCTGAGATTGCAAGCAGCTGTGAGACTCAAGGAGTTACTGGGATGTGCTGGTATCTCTAGAGGTCTCCCTCCTTTGTGAGGCAGTGTTTGGACATAGGGCAAGTGGAGTCTGGTTGGCTAGCAGCATTTGGTTGATTTGCTCCTCTTGGAGCAAAAATTTAGTTTCTTCTGTGCTGGAGATCTCAAGTGCCTCATTCTGTGCAGAAGTGTGTCAGCATGCGGGGGACGTTCTGAATTGGAGTGAGTGCAGAACCCAGGTAAATGGTGTCAGGCAGGTAACCTGGGTTTTACACCTGTCATTGAAAGTGTAGATACTTGCATTAATGCCTTCTGGGCCCATCTATAGGTCAGTACCTCCAGGACTAAGAAGTTAATTCGGTTTGTGAGCATGTGTTCACAAAGGCAACAGACATGTGGTAGCTAGAGAATCTCCAACACATTTCCTACTTGCTAGGGTCCATGTCCCATGGTTGGGCTGGGAAGGTTTTCGTTGCTGGAGTTTCACTTAGGTAATGCATTCTGTCATTCTGGATAATAGTCTCTTGGTACGTGGACACAGCATTCTGACACTGCTGCTGCTCTGACTGTGTCTAGTTCCCTGCCGTCCTCCCACTGCTTTGGTTGAGTTTAGGGGGAAGGAGAAGAAACGCTGCACATCTAGCCACATGCAGTTGCAGAAGGCTGTAATTTACTGAACTGTTCTGATCCTCTCCCCACAATAACTGTAGCTATCAAAGAGGGAGGGGACATCACTCAAAGATTTGCTGTCTTAGCTTTGCTGCACACTCACATAGTGTTTGGATACTGGGAACATCTCAGGACCTGCTCCTCCAACACTAAAGGTACGTCTACACAGCATTTTGGAGTCCATGGGAGCGATCCTCCCTACCTGGGGTGATAGACTTAGGCTAGCAGGGCTTGTGCTAGCACTCTAAAAATAGCCATGGTGGAGTTCAGGGTCTGAGCTCCAGCCCGAGCCGTGACTTCAAAGTTCTGTCTACACGGCTACTTTTAGAGCGCCAGCAAGCCCAAGACTGTTGTCCCAGGCTGGGAGGCTCGCTGCCATAGGCTCCAAAACACGGTGCAGGCATACCCTTCAAGTCCCATCCTGCATTTCCTGGCCTCACAACTCCTGCTGACTTTAAGGGGCACAAGGATTGTAGGGTTGGGCCCTAAGGGGTGAACTGCAAAGCTTTTGTTTGTTCTTAACGCTACTTGAGATCCCAGATCAGTAACTAAATCAAGGTGCAGATGTCTCCATGGCAAATTAATTTAATTTGGAAGCCAAATGATTGACGAATATACTCGTCACTTAACAGCCCAAGACCTCTGGTTCAGCATTCAGCTCTCTCTCTGCAACAGCGGCTACATCTCCTAATCCCTAAAACCAAGCCATTCCCCTGCATTTAAACTTTACCTTTGACTACATATTGAAGTCTGTACTGTTTTTCTTCGACTTCTATTCATAAAACTTTTCCTTTTTCTCCCCCGAAAAGCTTTGAAGTTCACTTTTAAAATGTATGTTCACAACTGTTTAAACTCACACAATTGTCTTTAGATTATGCTGCTATTCCTAGGCCTTTTCACTATGTCTTATTTTCCATCATATGTGGTCTTCGCTAATTGTATCATATTGTACATTACTCCGGTTTTTATCAGCGATGTAGTATTCTGACTACAGTATTTCAAATTGTGTACATAAACCTGAATAAGCACAAATGAAATCCATGAACCAAGTGTATACGTTTCATAAACCAATTGTCATATGAATGAATGTTATAATTATTCCAATTGTGTTGTAGATTTCCAATCTCTCCTATTTATTTTGTACCTGATTTATTTGTATATTTTGTGATTTTGTTTAAAAGCATTTTGTTTATTTCTGCTCTTTTTAGATAAATGATGATTTTTCTGTTGAACATTCCAGTTTATGCATTTTCCCTTCTCCATGTTTCATCTTTATTTTATTTAAAGGACAGATTGATAATTTCCTCATCATGAGAGGGGCTGAGCACCTGGAATCCAGTGATGGCAACAGATCAGGATTCCTTGTTGATCACAGATCATGATGAATGCTTCCCCAGCTTGTTGCTGTGCTCTTACATTGCCAAGCGTGTCAGAGGGCCTGATCTCACTCCCATGGAAGTCAGTCTTGCCACCAGCTCTTGTGGGACTGGATTGAGCCCAGAGCTATATATGTTAGAGACAGAAAAGACTCCCACTAGTGCATGCCTGTCTGTCAGAACAGTGAGCAGTTGATGGCACTGAACACAGGCTGACTAGCTCCTGGTGGAATGTTCCATCGGGATACTTCTAGCAGGAGTGTCCTTTTTCTACCACTAATAAAATCCCTTCTTTACGGCCTTTTCTTCCACTATAACAGATTTGTTTGTCATTAAATATAAGTGATGTGTAATGTGCCCCTTACACTGTGTATATTGTAGGCTCTGCATTAATGTAATCTGGAAAGCCAGCCAAGGGACTTGGGATGGGTTGCACAGCTGCTCGGTCAGATGTGTGTATGTAGAGTAGTGAATTACCATGTTACATGCCTGTTACACCTCACAGACTTCATTCACATTATCTCTACCTCGACTGCAGAACAAGGTTTGATGGCAGAATTCCATAGAAGCTTCAGCTGTGTAAACCCAGGTCTCCAGTTGTGGTAGATGGTGCATGTGGCTACTGTCCCTGCCCACACTCCAACTCTCTTTCCACACTGCACTGCTCCAGAAATGGCTTTTACTTGGATTCTGTTTGCTGAAGAAGGTGGCATTTGTTTGGCTTCTTCCCTGGAGCCATCATATTGATTTATCAGATGATGTCCAGGTGAAGGTTGGCCCACGCCAGTGTCTCTCCCAGCTTTGGTGAGTGCTAGTATTTGTGACTAGTTCTCATGCCTCATCTCCCTGTGCCCAACACCCCTAATCATTTAGCCAAGTTCTAGTATTTAGGGCTATCCCTCTTACCTCCCAGGAGCTTTTTTTTTATAACATCAAAATAAAACTGACCAGGACAGAAATTCTCAAGCAGCCCCATTTGGATTGTCTTCTTTTTAGTGGAGGCTGTTTTAATTCTTCGAGTGCAATATCCCTCACCCGCTTGTGGGCTACTGAACTGGAAGGAGTGTAACGCTGCCCCGGAGTTGCCTTTACTCTTTTTCAGTGCACTGAATTGTCAGTCCATCCCTAAGCATTATCTTGATGATGTGCGTCCATTCTTCTCTTCGGTATATCAAATAAGCCCCTGCCTTACTTCCTGCCCTCCCTCCCCCTTGGTACTGCAACTGACGGTATCAAAACTATCAGCGGCGTTTCCATGGTTTAAACAAACAGGTTTGTGTTGCGGGGCCTGGAGCTGGTTTCCGGTAACTGTCATTTTATACTCTAGAAAAGGGATGACTTTAATAGACATGAGTTATAATTTAAAGCCCAGTGGAAAAGCCAGCTGACTGCTGCTTAATGGCTGCTAAATGCAGTTCGGCTGGTTTCAGAACTTTCGTTCTCTATTGGTCTTCATAACCGACAGGCCTTCCATTCCTTTGTGTGCCCGCATGCATCACTTTCTGCTGAGCATCCCCAAGGACACATGAGGGAGGGAGGCTGCTAATCGCCCCAAACAAAGGACTGCTTTGCATTCAGCTTTCTGCTCCAGTGAAACAGGGACTGGCCTTCGTCACTGCTTGGCCCTCCAGAATTATACATGCTCTGATTCTTAAGAGAAGGGTACTGTATCCAGAACAAGGGGTGACAGCCAGTTTTTGGCTTTTAATCAAGGGGCTTTTCATGACAGTCAAATGCACAGGAGCCAGACTGTCTTGCAATGGCAGTGTTCGACTCACATGTACTAGTGGAGAAGCAGCATCCCCTAAGACAGCAGGTCTGTGGCTTCCAGCCATCGCTGTGAGCAGCATGCAGGTGGTGGAGCAATGTGTGGCATAGACACTGGGGCCCAGATCCACAAAAAGGTAGTTAGGCTCCTCACTTCCATTGATCTCAGTGGAAGTTAGGAGCTTAAATACACTTGTGGATCTGGGCCTGGGCTCCTAACACAGGTCAGCATCACCTTTTCTTTGTAGTGCAGCTGCTGTATTGTAGCTTCCTTGTTCCTGGAAATGATTATGTTCTGAGAGCATCCCTGGTTACCCTCAACAGGGTCCAAAGAGCTTTGTTGGCTGTAACCTTAATGGATCACTTATGTAGGTGCTGCTGTGGCTTGGAAGATAGTCAGTCATTTTCACGCCCCCAGGAAAGTTTGCTTGGCAAATCATGTTTCCAAGTATCCGCGGGGGAGGGAAACTTACACTGCAACATCACATTCTTCCCATGACGCACGGCATTGTAATGTCACTGAGTCAAAGCCTGGAAAGTCACACGGCTGTTTCGGGTTCTTGGCCCAGCTGTGTGCAGTAAAATGCTAACGCACTCTAGCTTAGTCTAGTCATTATTGTGAGCTGGAGCTGCAGGAAGTTCTCTGAAGCTGGACATTAAGTAAGGACATTGTCTCCCCGTTGTGTTTAGAGATGTTTTCTCCTCTGCCCTATAGCATCTGGCTTAACTCTAATGCTGCGGGATCATGAGGTGTCTCTGGTGTCCACATTGGCCTCTGATTTGAGTGGCCGCTTTGAGGCATCTTGCTACAGCCTGCCCTATGTGTGTCTTTGTGGGATGATGGTAGTTTGTCTGGAGGCAGTGATCATGGCACCAGCAAGAGGTGTAGTTTTGAAGCAGAGAATTGAAGTATCAGCTGCCCAGTTGTCATAAAGATGACAGACACCTATCGGGGGCTTGTTCTTTATTGGTCATGGAATGCGAATGTTCTGGATCCTCACCTATGCTTTAGGAGGCCCCACTTCAATGCATATTCAATGCTGCTTAATAGTTTTATGAAGCTAAGATACCCCAGTTATGCGTGGCAGAGGGGTTCTTGGCCCATGTGCAGTAGTTCCCACCCAATGGTAGCAGAGAGATCAGACTATTTCCCTGTGCAGTGTTAATGTCTGCAATGTTAATGTTGAGTTTTGAACGGTGCCCACTGTAGCATTCGTATGCATCAGGAGAAATGTTCCCGCTCTGGCTGCGGGGAGATGGGAGAGACCTTGTTCAGGGCATCTTGACCCTATCGGGCTGTAGTTCATACCCATTCCTTAGGGACCTGTTTGTGTTCCTGCAGCATATTACACCAGCTATCAGATCGCCCTCCTGGGGAAAGCTGTTCATCTGCTCTTCTGGCTGACCGCCGCCCAGGCTCTGGACTTGAGCTGTGATAAGGCCCACTTCCAAAAGTAGCATCTATTGGCTCCAGCCCAGCTTCATCACAGGGAATTCCAGCGAATGCTTTTCAAGCAAGAATTCAATCTTGCAGCTTAGTCTCCGAACAAGGCCAGAGCGAGGGGAGTTGGGGGCAGTTTGGAATAGACAGATGCATGTCCCAGGAGCTAGTTTACGTGGGAAAGGCTTGACATGCTAAGGCAAGATTTGGGCTCCTTGCTGCTGGACTGCCAAACTGCATCAAGCAAACAAGGACTTGAAGAGCAAGAGTAAAGAGTTGCTCATTTCCTGGGTTTATGAAAAGCTTCTGGAGCCAGCTTGGAACTTTATGGCACATGGAGGAGCAGAACTTCTTGTGGCACGGGGCAGGGTCTGTGCTGCAGTCACTTTGTGGGTGTTTGTCTGACTCGTCCCGCCACTTTCCCAGCAGCAAGTTAGGGTCAAATAGTTTCCATAACTCCAGCTCCTAGCGGAGGCTTCTCCACATCACATAGTCATAAATAGTCTGTTGTTTGGAAGTGGGCTATTTGTGGAGAGCATTTTGAAAGACACAATATTTTAAGCTGTTCCATCATCCCCAGGAAAACTTCAGGGACTCTCAATCTGCTGAGCTAAAGTTTAAAAAATTCAAATGTCTAAACTTGGAGAACAACTTTTAAACAGAGTAAATCCTGCCATGGCCTCATCTTGAAAGGGCCAGTGACCTTTCGAATCCTTCTTGTTCACTCTTCATTTTTTGTAATAACAGCTTCGAGCTTGGGAATTACTGGATCTGTCAGAGTGGGGTACAAGGAAGAGCCCCTCCCAGACTTCTCCTGATTCCCACAGCAACTGGGAAAGGACTGTTAGGAGTCTCCATGGGCCTCAGCTACACAGGCCAGTTCTGGATCCAAAACTCAACGGGGAGAGATGCAAGCTCCATGGTTTTTGTTAAACCAATTCTGCAGCTACGGACCAGCCCCAAAGTCAGATCTAGTCCAACTTCTACCCTGGTGCGGGTGTTAAGATTTCACTTAAGATCATGTTAAGGGGACAAGGCGAAAATAAGATCACTTCAGAGGCATGGCGAATTGGTTACATTCCCTATAGGGTGTGCCTGTTTCTTTTCTCCGCCTCTGTATACGGCTTCACACATCTTGGTATCAAATCTCCCCAGGCGGCCTGCAGCCCCAGCAGCTCTGATCTCTCCCGGTGAATTTGTACTTGGGTCTTTGCCCCCCTACAACCCCCAGCTCCGTGTGCAGGTGGCGGAGTCCCCCTCGGTGCGCCGGAGGTTGGTCCTGGCGGAAGTCACCAGAGTCGGAGACCTCCTGGACTACGACCGGGGAGACTGGCTGGATCCCCTGACGCTCGCTCAGCGCATGGGGCTCTCCAGGCCTTGTTCTTCCCAGCGCGTACTTCAGGAGGTGAGGGCCGCCTTGCCGCCCGCTGCTCGGGCTTACCTCGACCGGGTCCTGCGAGAGGGTGCGCCCCGCCCACCCTCCACCCCGGGCCCTCCGGACCTTTTCATCGGGCCCCTGCCCCGTGGACCCAACTGGCCCCCCCGTCCCTTCTCCGCGAGCCGGCTGCACGATTTGCAGCCGGTCCGCTTTCAGACCGCGCCAAGGAAACATCTATACACGCTCGTGCTTCACACCCTTCATCTTCTCACCCTCGTGTCCCGCCCCGATACAAAGTGGCGGGACCTTCTGCCACCTTTGGAGGGTGAGAAGCCCCGGTGGGCCAGCCTCTACTCCACCCTGGTCCCGAGGCCCGCCGGGGATGTCAGCTGGAGGCTCCTTCATGGGGCCGTGAGCACGGGCGTGTACTTGGCGCGGTTTACCCCTGTCCCCGACACCTGCCCCTTTTGCGGCGTGAGGGAGACCCTGGCGCACGTTTATCTAGAGTGCGCCAGGTTGCAGCCCCTGTACCGGCTCCTCACCAACCTGTTGTTACGTTTTTGGCTGCACTTTTCCCCTCACCTCCTCCTTTATGCACTCCCTATCCGTGGCCCCACAAAGTCGCGGGACCTCCTGGTCAACTTCCTCCTGGCCCTGGCTAAAATGACCATCTATGCCACCAGGGAGAGGAGGTTGGCCAATGGAGACTCCTGTGACTGTGGGGCCTGTTTCCGCTCCTCCATCCGTTCACGCATCCGGGCAGAGTTCCTCTGGGCGGCGTCCACTGGCTCCCTTGACGCCTTTGAGGAGCAGTGGGCGCTGTCCGGGGTTCTCTGCTCGGTGTCCCCGTCAGGTTCCCTTCTTTTGACCCTTCGACTTCACTCCTGTTCCTGTTTTTTTTTTTATTAGTTGTCCCCCGGACTTATTTGGGTTCCCGGTCCTGTGGGTCCTCCCCTTAGGCTGGGGGAGGATCCTTTAGAGCCCGCCCACTTCCTGGTTACCCAATAGGTACAACCTTGGGCTCAGCCCTAGATTTGATCTTGAGTCACTTTATACCCAAGAAACACCTGACAAAGTGAGACTGGAGCTGCCCCACAGGGCACAGAAAGGGGGCTTGGCTTTGTTGAAAAGCTGCTGGAGCCCTTGACTGCAGTATCCAGGCAGCATCGTTGCTTAGCAACTGCAGGTGCTGCCCCATCGCCACCCCCAGCCTGGCATGCTGGGAACGCTCCAGCCAAGCAGTTTGCAAAACACCATCTGTGAAACTTGAGTCTCCCTTCTCACTGCTGCTTTTCATGGGACAGATTGTGATTTCCCCTGTCCCGGCCTCATGCCCCCTGCAACGAACCTACCTTGTCAGTTTGTCCCAGCCTGATCAGTGGCAGCAACACGGCTTGGACTGTGTTTCTCAGCTCCTACTTCCTCTGCTGGCTGTGCAGCAGCACAATTCACTAGGCTTGTGCCAGGGCTTCCCGTTAGTTGTGCCGTGAGACAGCCGCTGCTTTTAAAAGGGAAAGCTGTTCAAAAGGCAGGGGCTACTCCCCACCCATAACAATACCAAGGTGAATTGTACTGTTGCATTAACGTCAGTCAGCTACTTAAATGGCCACTGATGTCATGTAGGTAAACAGGTGAGGAGCCTGGAAACCATGCTAACCAAGGCCAGGAGAAGGGTGACATGAGCTATGTGGGGCATGGGCCTCTCTCTGAAATACAGAGCAAAACCTGCCTTGCTTACAGCGCTGGCGTTATTTCAACCATTCTGCAAGGACGACAGAGGCTAGAACATGGTCTCTCAACCCATGGGTCATGTCCCAAAATTTGGGGTGCCAGAATATGTCAAAGGATCATTCCAGCCAGGCTAAATCTGTGTGCGGCACTGTGTCCCTATGTGCCAGGTTAAAGAGTAACTCACAAATTTGACCTGCCCAGCATCCCATATGGGGGGCCCAGTCAAACCTGAGCGTTACGGCAACCATGGAGGTTGCAACACCTGGAGCAGGGAGCTAAGCCCAGCCAGTGCCATGGGACAGGAGTCACCCCGGGGGTAGGCACAGGGTACTTATTTAGTACGTTAGTGTGTCTAATATATAGCATGGGTAAGACATATTTAGTAAGGCTTTAAGTCTCTAAAGCTATTTACTAGGTGGCAACAGGCCATCAAGGTTTGCAAATGGGTCTTGAGCCCATAAAAGGTTGAGAACCACTGGCTAGAAGAGTGAGCCAAGAACTTGGGCTAAGCCCATTGTGTGAGCAAGGGAGTGTTCACATACGGATACACACACTGGATTTTTAGGTTTATGATTAGCCAGCCAGTGGTCCTAAAGAGAGTGTGAGTGCGATCAAGTGTTGCTCTCGCCTGTAAGATTTACTTTAAGAAGCAAAAAGAGGGGTGAGTAGGACGTAAATGTCTTGGGCTTTCCTTAGTATAGTATGAAAAGGAGGGGAGGATGCTGTGGGTGCTGGAGAAATCCCACTGCACTACCTTTTGGCTTTGCTGAGTGACCCTAGCTCCAGCATACACACAGCACCACAGGTTAAGCTTATCACAGCGCAGAGCCTCCTTTCAGATAGAAGCTGTTGAAAGATCAGCTGCTGTTTGGATTGGCCCCTCAATCTGCTGCACGTGAATCCCCAATTCCAGGTGGGGTAGCAAAGTGCTGAAGCAGTGGGATATTGCATCTTCTACAAGATTGTCTAGTAGCCTAACATCAGAGCAAGCTAGCCTCGATCCGCTAGGCCAGACACGTGACGGATGGCATAGAAAGACAGAAGAGCTTCTTCTCAAGTGCTCCTTCCAATACTGTCATTTCCCCAGCAGCCTGCTTGTTAACTCTGTGAGCAATCTGAAGGCTGTAATTCTCTCACTCTCCATTTTATTACTCATGAACTGACCAGCTGGCTAGGCCCACCGCTCCTGCACAGCACAATGCATTGTAATGTATCCTGCCCCTCTCTTCCAACACACCGGGTGTGGGTGCACAGACTGTGACTTTAATAAGCCCTGAGCTGCCATACAGTGCTATATTCTGTCCTTCAAGCGAATTCTCAGTGTTCAGTATCTGCAACCTCTTGGCAGAGAGAGGTATAAATGAGAGATGGAAGAATTGACTCTGGCTTAGAGCAAGACCAGTGGAATTCCAGCAGGGGGCAGTATAAGCCAAAGAACCCATCCTAAACCCTACACAGTGAGAAGCGGGACGAGAGGAACCAAGTCGTCCATGTATGGTCAAAGAGGAAGCCAAGGGCAACTCTGCCAATAGTGAATGGAAGCCCCTGCCTCACAGTGAATGGGGCAGATGGTAGGGAGAGAGGAATGGTCCATATTAGGGCGCTGGTCTTTCAGAACTGCTTTCGGGAGACCCCTCTCCTCAGTGTGGCTGCTGGAGATGAATCAGACCTTGCCTAAACTCCTGTCCGCTGCAGCCTGTGGAAGGACTGGGACAGCTAGTGATAACAGAGCTATCTTGTGAACATGGAGATGGAGGCTGCTGGCAGCTATTTTGTCCTAGGACTCAGCCTACAAGCCATTTCTTTTCAGCAGAGAGACGGTGTCATTTCCCCCCAAAAAAGTTCACTCGGCTATCCCCCCTCTTCCACGTTCAATGAATTGCCACTGCCCAAGCCCTGAGGCTGTGCTAACTACACATCCCTCAGCCTATGGGCCTGGCAGCGGAGTGACAGATTCTTTATTAATGAGCTGGTTGGGGGGCTGAAGGGTGACAGACTGCCACATTCCCTATCAGCCTCCCCTACACCCCCCCACCAGGGATGTTAGGAAGCAATGTCTAAAGGTGAGAGAATTCCAGTTACCACAGCTCATGCAGGACTTCGCTTCTCTCCCACCATTGCCATGCTGGGAGGTGGGCAGTGGTTTGCCTAAATAAGGTGCCTACCTGAGCTAATATCCCCCGACTTTTCAATGGGCCATTGAACTGATGGTCTGAAACAAGGCCGAGCGAAGTCAGCCCGCAGGGAGGAGGGGATGACCTTTGTATGGCTAAGACCGATGTGGACAAAGAAATTGCTCCGCGGTATGGCAGGGTCAGGCACAAAGTGTGAGACGTGCAGCGTGAGACTAATCCAGCCCTGGCAAAAAGAGGGACCAACCCTGAAAAGCAGCTGGGCCATGTCTGTGCTTGCATGACCAGGAACACTTTCTGTTGGGCCAGTCTCCTTCTCCCAACTCCTTTTGGCTGGAAGACTGGCCAATAAATTCCAAGGCCAGATGGGACCATTGTGATAATCAAATCTTACTTCCTGCATTGCACAGGCCATAGGACTGCCCCAAACTAATTCCTAGAGGCGCTCTTTTAGCAAAACAGCCAAGCTTGATTTTACAGTTGTCAGTGATGGCAAATACACCTTGTTCCAATGATTAATTACACTCACTCTCAAAAATGTATGCCTTGGGTCCAGTCTGAATTGGTCTAGTTTCAACTTCCAGCCATTGGATTATGCCGTACCTTGCTCTGGTAGAGTGAAAAACCCAGTAGTAACTACTTATTCCCCATGTCATTGCTTACAACTGTACGCAAGGGTTGTCTGCAAGAATTGCTTTGGCAAAGCAGCGGGATGCGCCTGAGGACTCAGTTTTGACTTTCTGTTGCTATGAGTCTATATAATGGTGAGTAAACACCTTTGTCAGGAAGTTACTTCAACAGTACGAGCTGGTGGTGTAGCAGGGCTACTCTTGCTGCATCTGTTGGTTGAGCAAGAGAAAGTCACCCTGGTTTGTGGGGGAAGGGGAGTGTTGGCCTGTAGTACTTCGGTGTCTGCTTTGATTGCATCCTGAAATGGCCTGGGATATATTTAGAAGGAATTTGGTGCTTTCTTAGTTTTGTCATCCTTTTTTACCTTTTGGTTCTGTGCACTGGGGAGGAGGATACCGCTCTCTGCTGTGGACAGAATCGTACCTTTGCCTGGCCATTCTGTGAGCTCCCTCCCCCTGGGAGCTATTGCCCCAGGAAGATGAACAAATAAATAAAGTCTGCTCCAATTCCCTTGAGGCTAGAACCCCAAAGGGACTGAGGTACTGCCATTACAGAGCTGTACGTTCAAAATGTTGAGCCTCAGCATCCCCGCTCAGCTGCTGCCTAGCCTGAAGTTCTGTCAATAAAATCCCCAGGGCTGGCAGTGATCATGCACACAGCCACATTGGTCTTCATAGCTGGGGCCTAAGACCCAGAGAGAGCCTCACCTGTGTATCCCACGTGTGGGACCTGAGCCCATGTTTTCAGAGGCTGCCTAACAGCCTGGGTCCTGCCCAAAACACCACTCGTTGCGTTGGCTTCACTGCTGCCTTGTGTTAGCTCAGGGAGTAGAAGCACACCCCCAGCCGGTGGGAGACCCAGGTTCAACTCCTTCCACGGCCTGCTGAGTAGGGATTCAACTCCAGTCTCCTGCGCACTGGCCTTTGGTGTATTCTTCAGCAGGTCTGTCTCTCTCTCTCCTGTTCCACTTGGCATAAGGGTTTGGACCAGCATGTGACTGACTAGCCCGAGGACTAGGGCGCTCACAGGGAGGTGGGGAGTGTGTGTTCAAGGCACTGTTCCACATGGCAGAGGTGGGAATTGAACCTGCGTCTCCGACCTGAGGGGTTAGTGTTCTAACTTCTGGGCTAAAGGGAACTGCCTCCTCCTCTTGTTCGTCAGAAGGGGCTCAGGCACCAACATTCCAGGAGCTGGTTCATGCCTGTGAATCCCAGGCAGCGCCAGATGCCTCCCTCTGACCTGGACATAGGCACCTAATTCTCTTGCAGGAGGGGGATTTGGATCACACTCCTATCCTTGGCCTTTCCTATTGGCTAGTTTAGGTGGCACCTTCCTCAGCTTGTTGTGGAGCCCTTTCTTCCGTGCACAGAGAGCTTTGCCTCGGCTTTGGCCAATTTGCAGGGACAACGGGTGGGACAAGATTCTCAGTAGAGAATTCCAATTGTCTGGCATCCAAAGCATGTGCATAAAACAGCTGCACTGGTCTGGGCCTCTCATTCGTACGGCTGACTTGAGAATACCCAGGCCATAGTTTATGGTCACCTAAAGGAAGGCACCTGCTGTCCTGGCAGCCAGTACAAACACCAGGGAAGGGCACCTAAAGTTAGGTGTTGAAACACTCAGCCTACACCCTCTTTGTGGATCTAGTCCTTTGCTCTTTCTGAGCTACAATGAATGAGAGTAACTCCTGGATGTCTTGCGCCTTTGCAGCTGGCTACGGTCTTGGAGTGCTCCTCCTCAGAAAGGTCTGACAAGGAGAGAGGCTAATGCAGAAGTAGAGTCAGGGGGAAGCTTTTCCTCTTCTGTTAATCTGCTTCACAGCTGGTGCCATGCTGCTTTTAGTGCCACCAGCGCTGGAATTGAACCAACAGTAATGGAAGGAAGCAGGAACAAGCCCTTAGTTTTGGGGTTTGTTTCACAACCTTCTTCTGTGAACAGACTCTTTAGGGGATAAGAGTTCTACACTACTATAGCCAGTTGTACTTGCCTAGTTGTACTTTTTACAGTTATTCAGTAGCTACTACGACTCTAGGAAGATTTCAGGGCTTGCTTGCAATGGAGCCTGGTCACTCAAAGAGAAAAAAACAGCCTCAATAGGGTTTACATGAATGAGGCTTCAGGTAGCTCAATTTAAAGCAACTTGTATAATTACATGAACTGGGAACATTATCATAAAAACCTGCTGGATCAGTTCTAGTGTTGTAGGGATCAGCAATACAAATAATTACAAAACTTCTTCATTTCCTGGAGGGGGCGATGTTGCACTTCCCAATGAGACCATCATTGAACTCCAACTGCAGATCAGCTAATCTTCCTGAGGTATTACTGCACAACGGTGCAGTGATGTGATTCCTGAATCTGGAGTGCAAACAGGCTTTTTGCTTTCATTTAGGCTAAGTTTTGAATTCTGTTTCAGAGGAGGAAAAGAAAGCATCAGGTAATCTGCACCGGTAGGATATTTATTTATTATCAACAGGCAGTTGTCTGATTTGTTCTGAAGCCATATGGTATCATCCTCACTCCTACAAACCAAGACAAAACAGTGTCGCTACTAGGGCACTGCCTCATGAAAGGTTTAACTTGAAAATTTACTTAAACACATTTGATCTGTGCTACGTTAAAAAGTGGGTAAAATCCCCAGCTCTGCTGGAACAATTGGGGAAAAACTCCCCTAGCCCTGCCCCAGCTTTTCCAACAGGAACATTTATCCCCACCCTTCCGCCCCACCAAAACGTCCCTGTTTTCCCTTAAATCTCATGTGGCTTCAAGGGACACTGTGGGAGGTTCTGCACCAGCTCTGATGGCCCTTCCCTGGTATTAGACAAATACTGGGGGAGTGTTTAGCAACGGTGGTGGGAGGAGGTAGATGTGTGTCCTTCTCCCCCTCATACTCACCAGAACAGGTGAAACCTCAGCAGATGGAGGGGAACCAGTGCCATAGAAATGTCTGACCCAGTTGCAGGAAGGGGTGGTCTGCGTGTAGCTGCTAGTGGGGGAGCAATTATCTCACAAGTCTTTAAAAATAGTTTCTAAATCCATTCACTGAAAACCTGTTCCACCCCTCCAACCAGGGCAAAAAAAACATGTAGCTGACCTGATAGTTTCACACAATATCACATCTCTGTTACTGAATGCAATGGCTTAGTGTTGATTTTCATCCTTGCTCTGAATGGTGTGCCCTGTGTAGGATAGCTGATTTATGCACAGGTGCAATGGTGGATGAGCCCAGAATCCATCCCCTTTGTACGCAAGGACTTGCTCCCGGCTTACACCCTAGGATCTGAAAAAATATAATTAAACCAAAACTCATTTCCCACCTCTTTGGGGCCCTTTAATCAATCAAGTTACCATCTTACTTCCCTGAACACGTCTTCTGAGTCCCTTTCAGGAGGAGGCTGGATACTGTCCTCCTTAAAACTTAGTGACAAAAATGCTGCACAACATCTCTGAAAACCCAAACTCTCTGATGGTTTCCTGCTCACCAACACTGTACCTAGCAAAATCTCTGCCCTTCACCCTGTTCAGCTGTGATGTGACAAGGACACCTTCCAGCAGCGATGCATCAACAAAGTGATAGGCCAATACTACTAGAACCATCATGGTTTATTGACTTGTAGGCCTGCCGTACCAGCAATAGCACCTCCTGCTGATTTGTTTTTCACTGTATCTTACACTGGCATAAGATCAAATGCAATTATGAGATTGAACCAAAAGGTCTAATTCTTTAAAATCAGGCCCCTGTTCTGTACCTTTCACAAATGAATGGCAGTTTGGAATAAGCTACACCGCACCCATGACAGGTAGTAAATGGCATTGCACAGTTAACACAGCTGTACTGCATACCACACCTTACAGGGAATGGTAACATACAAGGGATTTGTGTTTAAGTTAACACCAGGTGGAGGTCCAAAGGGCACAGGCAGGACACTGAGCACTGTTTGCAGGACAAATGAAGCAGACTGCACCATATTCATTTCTGAAATGGAGGTGCAGGTGCCAGCACAGGAGCCTGGAGACTACAGCTATCTTGAGCCAAATCTCTTCCTCTTGGCTAAAGATGGAGCATTCATGCTGGGTCTCTATGTGCTACAGCTCCATGTGAAAGATGGGGCAGCCGCAAACTGTATTGTGGAATTGTATGGGTCACACAATTGGACCAGCCCTGCAGTATATGATCATATATATACACATACACGATCATACAGACAAACACCTGTCAGGGATGGTCTAGATAATACTTAGTCCTGCCATGAGTGCAGGGGACTGGACTAGATGACCTCTGGAGGTCCCTTCCGGTCCTATGATTCTATAGTGTGGGCCAAGTTCAGGCTAGGATGGGTGGCCCAAGCGCACACTTCCACTCCAGATGCTGTTTGGCTTTTATATCTTTGGGATACTTTGATGCTTTCCTTTCCTTTCTTAAAGCAGAGCAGAGAAAAAGATAACAGAAATTAGGGGGAAAAAATAACTAACATACAATGTAAAGATACGATTTCAAGCTCCTTTGCTAATAATACTGGTTGAAAATATAGGGGGATTTGAGGAGGGGAGATAGATGAGAGCATGGCACAAGAGTCACTTGTTTTATAAATGTAACAGAAATCATGCATTACATGCCAATGATGAAAGAATTAAGTCTTTATCCACCACGGGGAGGACAACAGACTTTCTGACAAACCCAAAACTACTGAATGCTAGTAAGTACCAGAATCCCACTGAAATCAGATATTGCCAGAGTAATTTAGAACATTAAACCGCTTATAAGGGGAAACTTGTGCTTAGCAGAGGGTAAATTCAATGCTGGAAGCCATAACGTTTCCCTGGATACAATACAGTATTTGGTAGGGGGAGAATTTGTATCCAAAAAAGCTGAGAGTTAAGAACAGTGGCACAACTTGCAGTAGGAGGATTCTTGTCAGACCGTTTTGTCTGCTACAGAGCACATTGCATCCTTCCTTCTCTGTGGAGACTGTACAAATTCCAAACCGTTCATAAGACACCGTTCAATGAAAACCAAATGAATTGCACCAATGGGAAGAAAAAGGGAAAAACCATGCAGCATCCCTAATATGTAACAGGGGAGGCATTATAGACAACACTTGTGTGCAGTCCAGTCTGAATACAGTTAAAATCTCCCGTAGCGCAGAATCCATTGGCATTTTGAACCGTCTGCAAAGAGCAGATTCGCAAAATTGAAAACAAGGGGCTCCTTCTGATTAGTGTTAATTTTAAAAAGTTTTTGGAAACTTTCAAAATGTGCCTTTGAAAGAATCACATCCATTCCCCCTGGAACCGAACATGGGAATCCACTCCCGCACATCACTGCCACAATCACTTTTTGTCTTCAGAGAGGCTTCCATTTTTCCTTCCTATTCCTCTTCCTCCTCCTCTTCTTCCTCTTCCTCTTCATCATCATCCTCATCATGGCAATGTGTGATTTCCTGAGGAGTCTGGGGGAAGAGGTTAGGTGGTTTAATCTCACTGACTGACCGGGTCAGTTGATGCCGTTTGTAGTCGGAATCTTTTAAATCCACTGAGGTGCGGTTGCGTGTGGCCAGAGGTGACTCCTTTTCATTGATGTCAACATGAATGTGCTCCACCGTCGATTCATGTGGCATCTATACAAAAACAAGAGAGAGGACTGGACCTGTCTTACTGTCCCAGGAGGAATGCTGTGATCAGATGCAGATGCTCTCATTATTTCTCCAATATATGCAGATACTAATGAAAAACAAGCATCTGAAGTTCGTTAAATATGCTGTACTGATATGTAACCCTTGTGATTGTGACCAGAAAGGCAGGTCCCACCATGCTGTGGATGCTTGTAGCATTACAGAACTAATACTAAAACGCAGGTATGCATGGGGGCTTTGGGCTGAAACGGACCCTAGTGAAATAGTTTTCACTATTCTTTGAAGCACATAGCTCCTTACAGATGACGACCAGTGACTTTTCATGCTATCCATTCAGAACAAATTGGCCCGTTATCATCAGGCTCCCTGAGATAGCACAAGCCCGTGACATTGACATTAATATTAACATCAACATCAGTACTGGGAGGCAATAATTAGCCTCATTACAGCTTATGGGACTCTCCCATAGGAAAACCAGTGTGGAGGACAGCAAAACTGGTAACTAAATCCAGTGTTATCCCTCTGTATGTCTTCTCGCATCACTGCATGCATCCCCAACTCTATGCTGTTCTAGATGTGCTTCTGAGGATGAGCCCCCATGTCCTTTATTCTAAGCACCAGTATTTTTCTTTTATAATTCCTCCTATCCCCACTGAGAATCAGTCATTACTGTCTCTGGCTGGGAAGGTGGACAGCTTCCAGGGTGGCCAATGCCATCCTAGCAAGCAGGAGTCCATCACCCTCCACTAAAGAGCTCAGACACCTCCATAACAAGCTTAAGCGCCTCCAAGCCATAATATGAGAATGTGAGTTTCCTATCTCTTCTGCACTTCAGCAGTGATGTCCCTGAGTCCTTAATAGTGTTTGTCTGGTTCTGCCAACACCACTCACTAGACAGTTCTAATGGCATTTGCCTGTCAGGACTGCTGCTGATTTCTCAGTGGGTTACAACTCACCAGTACGTGGGCGGCTCTGAAGAGGTAGCTGAACGGATAGTACAGGAGGTTGATGAAAGATGCTGCATAGAGATCTGCGTAACGCATCACCTGGCTGGCAAAGAGGGTCTGTCGTGAGCCGCTACGGAACAGGCTTCCCATCATCCCGTAGCACATGTCCATGTCGTGAGTCACTTTCTACAAGCAAAAGGCAGATTAAATGCTCTGGTCAGACAGAGAGCAACGCAAACTCAAACAGAGAGACTGGGATATTCTGAGTTCCTGGGCTGCTCAGATTCTACAGGGGTTCAGAATAGAGAGACACTTAACAGGCTGTATGTGTTCTAATAGCGAGACCCCACAGAGTCCATATTCACATCTAATGGGGGGGAAAGCTGTACTGGAATCAATGACATTTCATCATAGCTGCAGCCATCCCACCAGGCTGTGTCATCATCTGAACAGGGTTTGCCTGATCAGTAGATGGGAAACTTCCAGGGAACACCAAGAATGCTGCAGGAAGTGGTGACAGAAAGCCAGTAGGTGGCCCATCTGAGTCAATATGGAATCAATGCCCCAGAATGGTACCAAGGGGCACTATGCTTCTGCAAGTGCCACCTTTAGATCAGGCATAAAACCAAGGTCTTGACCATGGCATTCTTCCTAACAGTGCAAGTGCTACCCCAATGTCCTGGCCAAATTCCAATCGGGGTAATAAACTTCTGTCTACCTAAAGCTCCTTTTTAATTTCAGTTGAGTGTGATATACTTTACTTCTCTGCTTAAGAAAGCTATTGTGTAATGCTGCTGTAATGTATGCATGCTGTAAGCTGCTGCATTCCACCCCAAAGGTGGCTGCATTTTAGTGCTGAGGGAAGTGATCCCGGTATACGGTTGTGTATCAGACTGTAAAGCACTTTGGGATCCTTCAGTGTGAAAAGGTGTTTTTATAATTGATACCTTAATACGTCTCTGGATGGAACTGATGTCAGGCCGTTCGTTGCTGCTACTGTCCAAATGCCTGGTTATAGAAGAAAAATTACATGACATAGTTTGAAAATGTTTAGGAAACTAGGAGGCTTAAGGGTGGGGTATTTTTTTAGTTAGGAAGAAATAGAGGAAAGAAAGCTAGCTTTGTGGGTAGAACCCAGGATTATTAGGAGTCAGGACTCCTGAGATCAACTCCTGACTGTGCCACAGACTCATTGTGTGACCTTGAGCAAGTCATAACCAATATGTGCCTCAGTTTCCCCACGTGTAAAAAGGGGATACTGCTTACTTAACTTAGAGGGGACTTGTTGGGATTCATTATCTAATATTTGCAAAAGTGCATTAAGATCATCAAATGGCAGCTGCTCTGAGGTGGAGGGAAATTATTATTATTATTATTATTATTATATGAACATTGGAATACTCACTTGTAAAGCTCCGCCAAGAAAATGTCCAGACTCTGCAGCTCTTCAAAAAGGGCTGAATAATTCCAGAAAAGAGAAGAAAGAGGGTTAGAGTGCGAAAACTGAAAAAGTGCCAAAAGCAAAAGCATAACATTTCCAGCTCTTCTCATAGGAGGTGGCTGTGGCCAGGAATGGAAAATAAAGCAGAGAGCGCAGCTGCTAGGGCTGACGTGCCGAGAAACAGGTGTCTAATCTAGATGGTTCAGATAAAGAGTTGAATGCACACTATGCAGGGCTGGCAGGGCTCAGGACTTGTTTTCTGGGACTGATCCCTGTTTCTTTAGGGCCCACACCTGCATGTTTTATATAAGTACGTTCTTTGACATCAATGGGGCAATTTGCGTGAGTAGGGCTGCAGGACTGGGCCATTAAAGTGGTTCTACCCTTAAGGCAGTTCTGTCCTGTGTTGTGATTCCTGCCGCTGTCTGCAGCTGTATGGAACAAAGCTGGGTCCCAAATGAATGAAGTGAAAAATGGAAAAAAATAAATAAAACAAGCTAAATGAAAACCGGAATGCTGTGAAGGCTGACAGCAGAGGGAGGTGACCCCGCTAGTCCAATACTGCAACTAATGCCACGCTAATTCCTCTATAATACTGGTGAGCTGCTGTGTTCCAGCCATGGGAGAATGGGATCTTTGGCTTATCCTAGGGATTAAACATGGGAGCTGCTTTCACCTCAGACTTCCCCCTGCTCTAACCTCACACCTCCCCTATCACCTGCCTTCCCTGTCCTCATCTGCCCTGTCACTTTACATCATGAATAAGTACACTAAGTCTCTAAGCTTTTTAGAGCACTGCTGTTCCGCTGTTACTCTGCAGCGACATGATTAAACATTTGCTACTGCCCTACAAGCAGCTCACCAGCAAAGGGGCTAGCCCAGTGACAGGGGAGATCTGTTAGTGCTTGAGGCTCAGGATGCGATTCAGGCATCACTTTGACACAGATGCCAATGGAGGAAGAGAAGTGGCGTGAGGGGGTGAGCTGCAGAAAGCAGCCCTCACTCTTAATTAACTGGAACTCCCTCCAGAGAGGGACCGCGTCAGTGGATCAGACACCATGATAAGAAGAACATAATCTGCTAACATACTTTTTAATGAATAACAAGCCATCTTCTAACAGGGCTTTTGAGAAGTGACTGTTTGATGGAGGGACGTACTGATCCAATCAGTGAAAGAGGTCTGGTTTATTTATTTAGGAAAAAATTACATGGGTTTGGAACACTTTAGCCCATCAGATCACAGCTTCGATCTACGCCATGTAAAGCTCATTTTAATACACAATGCAGCTGGAAATTTCATTTCCCTCCACTGTCTCCAAATGCAAAAGGCCTTGATCCATCCTCGCTAAGAGATGACAGTGTTACCAACAGCCAGGACTGTGGTCTGAAAGGCTGAGCAAGTATTCCAATCCTTTCCCTCGGGTAATAGGACTGCATCAGCCCCTAACACAGATGCCAAAAGCAAGGGGAAGATCTCAGGGAAAAAAATAAACAAAAGCAGATGCACACTGTCATAGAGCCCCTCCAAACCCTGCCCCAGCTTTTCCCCTTGACAACATACAAACAATACAATCTTGAGAAATAGCTCTAAAATCTCCCCCCAGTTACAATAGACCAGCCACAGTGAGGTCAATGTTGCTGCACCAGTGAAGTGACAGCAAAGTGGTTGCCTAGTTTCGTACAGCTTTTGTCAGTCCAGACATGCAGCTCCTGGGCTAGTTCGGGAATCACCAGGAAGGTCCTCCAGCCCTGACGTTTCTTGGATTTTAGGATGTCTCCAAAGATGTGGTCTCCAATGTACAAAATGTCTTTGCCCTTAGCCCCCAACAGGTCACAGATTGTATCTGAGGAACCTGCGAGGGAATGAAAACAGGATGGGTCAGCAATTGGGAACTGAAGGGAAAGATTTCTCACATTTCAGATGCTCACAACTCAGGCACATGCCTGTCACTGCAGTGCAAAAACAAGTGTCCAGTAATTGCAGCTACTCACAGAGCATACACTGACAGCCAAGACACAGGGAGCTGTGGGCTACAGACACAGCAAGTTGGCCATCTCTTCCCAGAAACCATCTTTGCCAAGTGTATTATCTCTGCTGGGCCAGAAAGCAGCATCCTTGGGGGAGTCTCCCCAAAGCCCCAGTCTGCTCCATATTAGCACATCACAACAGCAGCCAAGCACTTGCAGCTATTTGCACTACAGGAATGCCTGCACAAAGTGCTCAGTGCTGTGGTTCTCAGGCTGTGGGCAGTATGTGGGGTGGTCAGTGTGGGCTCTCATCTTCCCCTGAAGTGAATGAGCCAGATCCTTTTCATGTGTCAGAAGAGCTGTGTAAGCCATCACCCTCATTCCCATTGCCCTTCCTTTGAAGCAACATGCGAACTGGGGCAGAGGATTCGGGGTGCACCTGGCACGTGGATGACCCTGGCATTGCAGTATGAAAACAGCTGAGAACTCCTGGCCAAGTCCCAAGTGTGCTAAAGCAGCCACAGCTCTCCCATGCCCTTTAAAATCCTTGCACAATACTGGATGATGAGCAGGTCCACCAGGTTACACTGAAAGACTTGCCTATCAGAAACACTACCAGAGATTAACCTGACAACCCCCGATTATGCCAGTAGGCTGAGAAGCTAAATCTCTGTTTATGCTCATTATAGAATACACATGAGATTGTTCTCGCTTTACCGCCTGAATAGACGATGCCATGCTGCAGAGGCCCTGTGTAGGTACCAATCTTCAACTTGCCAGTAACCTGTACAGAAGAGGAAAGAAATCACTTTAGTGATGGGCAACTGGTGTGGTGGATCTTTTCTGCCTGGTTTTTCCTAATTCTTCCTTCTCTTGGACCCGTCTCTCCCTGGGAGCTTTCACTCACATGGAGGGGTTTTGTGTTTCACTCTTCTCAATACACAGTTTGTTGTATTCTAATTTAGCCAGGAAGGACTAAGTTCTGCCCGTGACACACACACCTCTGATAGCAATGTGGCTGACCGGGTGTAACGAAAAGCAAACTCCGGCCCAATGCCTTCCATGAATTTCAATGCAGAGTCCAGTCTAGAAAAGTTCCAGTTCCTGTTCCAAGCTGCCTAAAGAAACCATGTGGGTAAGTGTGCAGTACTTACAGTGTCCACTTGCCGCAATACTGTGCCTTCTCCAAAAAAGAGGGGTTTTCGTGCATCCACTAGGATTAGATCAAAATAGGACTGCCATGGCTGATGAGAGCTCCCAGGCTAGGAAAGGAAGAAACAAGAACCATAAAAGCATCAGCTGCCTTCAGCCTCTTCTTCTCAAATCACTTATACATTTTATAATACAAGCTCCTATATTTATTGGACCTTTCATCCTGAAGGATCCCAGAACACTTTCATAAACTATATATCGAGGAATCACTCCACACACTGCAAAAATGCAGCCACCTCTGGGTCCAACATGACAGCAATTTATCATCATCAAGAAACACTACAGTTTAGAGGAGAAAGCGAAAAATACTGCATCCAAGAGAAATTCCACTGCAGAGAAATTTAGGAAAGCAGATTATAAATAAACCACAGTGGAATCTGACTGGGGTTGATACTGATAATCCTGCAAAAAGTGCAATGGAATAGTTCCTTAAAAGAAATCTATCTTTTTTTTTTTGTCAAATGTGTAAATCCAACAGGATAGTGCCCTTAGCACCATTCTGTGGTAATGGTTCAGAAGGGAAAGTACTGAATTACCAGCACCACTTCCTAAAGCATTTTGTTTTCCTTGGAGGTTTCCATCCAGTACTGACTAAGTCCAGCCTGGTTTGGGAGACTGACATCATAGGCTGAGATGGAATGACTGCATTGAACATGTAAGATAATAGATCAGCTGTTGCAGTGATATTACTGTAAATTACATAGCTGCCAGTTTGCGTATAAAGGTGACATCTTGCATAGATCCATGCTCACTGGATTATTCTGAGGAAGAGCTCTGTGAAGCTCAAAAGCTTGTCTCTTCCACCAACCAAAGTTGGTCCAATAAAAGACATTATCTCACCCACATTGTCTCTCATATCCTAGGACCAACACAACTACAACCACACTGCAAACAACACTGGATTCTTGTGAAGTCAGCACCTGGCTTTGTGAGCATTCTCAAAGATGGTAGGAAACAGCCTGGACTCCTACCCACATGTAACCGCTCTGTACCAAAGCCACGCATCAGAGGCACAAGCACCCATCAGCATTTATCTATGCAGCACACCTTTCTCTGAAGTTTGCTGAAATCAGCCGGGAGGGTGGGAGGTAGGCAGGGGTTGCCAACAGTCCCTAACTGGTATCCTCAAGGATGGGAGGTATTTTTAGTGAGTGATGGGTGCCCATTATGAAAATAACCCCTGTTTGGATTTATCGACCTTCACAGCATGGTGCAAAGGCACATATTTTGAGTCAAAAGATTTTTCTGACTATAGATCATCACTGAGGAGGTGGCAGCAGTTCAGAGATGGGGCTCTTTGTTTCATTTACTGTGGGGAGTTTAATTTAGCAAACTGGTTTTCATTTGTGACATGTGCCCAGGTGCAGTGTTGACAGGCAAATGAAAATAATTAAGTAACTCCATGAAACAGGAGCTGAGCCATGCATTGTGTGACTAATGAAGTAATCAATTAAGCTGAATGTACTAAGCAGACAAAGGTTTGGAGCTCCTAACTGTTTTACATTTAAACATTTCAGGGCCTACCTCTGCCCTCACTTGTACCAGTGTAAATCAGGACTAACATTACTGAAGTCAGTGAGATCAGTATTAGGCCCTAGATATTCCTTTCCGTTTACAAAGCCCTTTTGCGCTCCAATAAGATTTCTTATTGGCATCTAAACTTTGTCAGTTTCATACTGATCTTGACTGCAAAATGCAACATTATTAGATTATGTTATTATTAAGAATTCTTGTTTTAAAACAGCTGACAACATCTCTCTCTAAATGTTCTATTTATATTTGGATTTGATCCTATGTAAATAAGGAAACTAAACAGCAACTGTGTTTTAACTATACCTGTTAATCCTCATGCAGTCCATGAACCAGGATTACAATCCTATTATGCTACACAGAGATAATTATGTGCATTAATTTATAGTAAAACAGCAGTCTTAGAGTCACATACCTTTGGTCCATGTGAAAAATCAAACAAATAAGTCATAATTTTCTGAAAGACAAAATTAGAAATGATTTACAGGACTTTAAAATATACATTTATGTAGTTTATAACAACATACTTCTCAGTCTCCACCTTTTCAGACTACAGAACTTTTTTAGTTTTACAATTTACTGTCAGTTTTGGCATTAGATTTATTGCAATTTGGGAACAAAATTAATAAAACACATCAGTTGAAGTTAAAACAGTAATTTTTCTAATCAAAGAATAGATTTACCTTCAAAATCTGCACACTACTTCAAATATATTTTAGAGACCTTTAAAATGATCTGTAATCTTTCTATGCATAATAATGCTGTGATATCTTGCAATTTCCCAGGGCTTTAAACAAATGCCTTGCACCGCTAAAAAGGTAATTTCCAGCTTCTCTCCACCCGGATAAAGCACCAATTTCTAGCCCTCTAGCCTTGATGGTTCAAAAGTTATTGGACTGTCACTTGAGCACAGATTCAGGATTGTCTGATGCCTTCATGTATGCATCAGAACAGTTTGATTATAGGGAAAGTTTTGCATTTTGGGGGCGACTGGTTTTAAAAATAACAATACTTTGCATTTATCCAGCACTTTTCATCTGCTGAGAGACTGAGACACAGATGAGGTAACTGACTTGCCCCAGGTCATGCCATAAATTAGTATCAGAGCCTGGAATAGAACCAAAGAGTTTTGAAACCCAGTCCTCTGCTTTAATCCCTAAATCACACTACCTCTCACTCAGGAAGTATATAGAATACACTCAAAGTTGTCATACTAAAACCAGAAAACGTATGAAAATGAATATCCATTTTTTATTCGTTAAATTCTACGCAAATCCAAGTATTTCAGCAGCACTTACATCTGTGTATTTATAGTCACTGTTTGTGGCAAGAAACACCTTTCCAACCTCATTCATGCGGCTGAGCAGTAATGGCATTTTCCCCTAAAAGGACACACAAGGATTACAGACACTTTACCACTGTGAAAAACAAAGCTCAATTAAAATCATGCTTGCAAGACAACACATTTTAAACTGGCAACAGCATCAGGAAAACTTCCTTGCATGTAGAAATGAAAAGAGTGGAAGAAATGTAAATGGGAATCATTAACTGTGTCCACAGGTGCTAGCAGACCCTGAGCTCCCCATGATGATATTAAATAGTTTAGTGGCACTTCACACACTGTAGCATGCTCACCCATTACCAGCTCCACTTCAGACAAACTGGATGTGACCCCTTGGGCTCCTGTTAAATTACCAAAATGAGCCCTTTGGTAGAAGGTTTGAACACCCAAGTCTACAGGTAGGGATGTGTCATAATTCAAACACCAAAGTTAGAGTGAGTTTGAGGCAGGAGCTGTTTTTATTAACAAGTTATAAATCCTAATTCATCCATGTGTAAATTACAAGAGTGACCGACTACCCCAAAACAGAAGTTTCCAAAGCAGTTTGCAGACAGGTAACTAGACTGGTTAATTACTTTAAAATGAAACATTGCAGGCAGGCAATGAGTCCATAATGTAGACTGGCTGGTATCAGTACTTTAAACCAAATGACATTCAGATAAGTTTTTACTATATATGGGGCCTACTCATGGAGACTGGCTACAGAATGCTCACTTGCAGCTCACACACTTCCTTCAAAGGCAGTCCGAAAGCAGGAAGGAGTGCAGTTTCAGCTTTCCTAGGTCAGACATTGCACTCACTTTGGAGGGAAGTTTGAGAGATTGGAAGGAGTTCTTGGAATTTCCCCTCCCCCTCGTGCCTCTTTCAGTGGCTGGCTATATCAATACTTCTGTCTGGAAAAGATGTCAGCCTCTTCTGAAGCTGAGGTCAATAGAGCTGCATCACTGTGGTTTATGGTGCTAACAGAACAGCCAGGTAAAAGAAACAGTCCCCTTCCCCACCAATAGAGTCTGCATGTGCCTCACCAACACCATCACCTCCATCATGTGTTAAATTCTCCTCTAGCTTTTATAATCTGTTTAATAGATGTGTGGCGACACAGTCCGGGTCTGAACTTTCCACTTTGCCTTTGGTTATGACAGCAGAAACCACGCTTTTTCTAATTCAGTAAAACAAATCAACAGGTTTACTCCTTCCCCCACACTTCCTGCCTGTGTTCTCAGTACAGTATGTCGCACAGCACAGAAAAATAACTCCACACTTACATCTTTTACCACATACTTCTCCAGATTCTCAAGTGTCTTTTCCTTGAGGGTTCCCTGAAATAGAAATAACAGAACTCCATGAGATGCTGGGCTTAATGATCTAACACACATCAGATTATCTCCAACTTCCACACTGTCAAAGCCCTGTAAAAATACAAACCAGGAATGAATCTGAACGGGTGACTCAGAGAGAGAGCATGAGCTATCACAATCCTATGAGCCATGCAGTCCCCTACTCTGGTGGTAATTTTAGAGGTGAATAATCCACTTTAACACCATTTCAACCCTTTCAGGAAGGAATGTGATAGAAACAGAAACTAATATAGGTTGCCATACCAGATCAGACCATTGATCTCCTGTCTCCAACAGTGACCATAGAGCTTCAGTAGAAGGCAAAATCCACCACAAAGCACCTGGTCAGTTGTGCAAAATTCTATATGAAAAATTCCCTTCTGAATCTTGTAGAAATCAGATGACAACCGGAAGCATAAAATGTGATCAAATAATATGAAAGTGCTCCATCCTACTCATTATGGGACTCTTCCCGGGAATAAGGGGAGCAGAATCAGGCCTTCAGCTGCCATATTTACAAACCTTATTGATCAGGAAATCCAAATAGCATAGGTATATATGTTTGTGTATATAAAATTGGGTTGCCCTCTGCACTAAGCAGAGCATCAAAACCTATGAAATTCTCCAACCTGCACAAACAGCTTCCTAACAGCATGAAGCAATTAACACTCTAGAGTAGATGTACAATAAAATCAATATTGCAAAAATTAATAGTCCACAAATTCAATACATGGTATAAAATGCAAATACGGTTCATGGTGCAATCTTTAAATCGCTTGTTAATTATAGCTAAGGAAAATGAGGATTGGATGAGATAGGACAGAGGGAGTCTCCTGTCTAATGAGAGAGATAATCGTTGTCCCCAAGGGTGTAGTCCTGCACCATTTTAGTCACTAAATGGCAAAACAGGTTTCTTTTACAGGGATACAGTCACATGTTAACTGCTTCCATTTCAAGAGTTAAAGACAGGTGTAGCTCAATTAATGACTAATAAAAAATCCCAAGGAGTTCCAATCACCTGGTAATGAACCCAGTCAACAGCATCTCTGACATCCTGGAACATACTCCTGAAGGACATAAAGAGGTCTCCATCTTTAAACCCCGTTTCACAGCTATGAGGAGAAAGAAGAGAGATCAGATATGTCAGATAAAGAACAGCAGCCAGTAAGAAGTGTGCATGTGCCACAGGACCTCTGTGACTAAGGAGCAACCAGGGAGACAAGATAGTGCAATATATCTGACAGACAAAGCTCGTATTCCCAACTTGTATTCATTGTTTCCTTTTTTATTCCTTCATGGGTGCTGGAATTGAGAGAATGCCCCTGTAAATAGTTTCCAGTTAATGGAGTCTATCTGAACAGACCTGGTATATACAGCGGCATGAGAGGTGTTTGTTACCCAAACGTGCTATTCATTCAGAACTTCAGGAAGCAGATTCCTGTCTCTGGACCATGCACCAGTAATGTGGAATTTCAGGTTTTTGTGACTGGGACTCTAGTCACTCCCTCCTGACACTAATGGAATGGTAAGTACATAATGATTAAGGACATGGAAAGATTTCCATTTTAGGAGTGATTGATAGACTGGGACTATAGTTTAAACAGCTGATAAATAAGAGAGGACAGGATAGAGGAATACAAAAAGATGAACATAATAAGGTAAATTAAATGTTGCTGACTATCCTCTTTCATAACCCAAGAAAAAGGAGATATTCAATGAAATTCAAAGTCAACGCATTTAACACTGATAAAAGGTAATGTTGCTTTTTTATATCACAGTGCATAATTATCCTGTGGAACTCACCACCACAAGATACCACAGAGGCCAAGATTTTACATAAGATAGATTCAAAAAAGGATTTTATACTATATATAAAACTTCATGCTTTGGGGCATAAGCCAATCATTAACAGATGCGGATTAAGTAGAAACTCTATTATGGGTAAATTATTCCATAATTGTCCACTAAAGGGTACTGGCCATTTTCAGAGATAGGATACTGAACACTGATCTGATCCAGAATGGCAATTCCTGTGTCCCTAGGCAAAACTGCATATGTGTTTAACCTTTACTTTCCAAGAATGTCATACCTGGTATCACTTCATAGCATGTGAATCATTCATGCAGCTGCATCCAGGTTTGCTAGCTCAAAATGTAACCTACCATTTTAAACATACACCTCTTTGCAAGCCCATGTAAATATTGATGTTTTAGCCCCCCCAAATCCCATATGTCTCAATGTTCCTTTTCTAAACCAAAAAGCACTGACAGCACAGCACTCATGAGCAACCCCACAATAACAGGTGCTGATGCACATACATGATGGAGGAAAAAGAAAACATGTACATTTCCTGCTTCAAAAAGCTTGCTATGAACAGTAAATCAAAAATTACTATAAACATTTGGGAAATGTATCCTTTAAAAGTTATTAAAACCAGACTTAATATTTTAGACAATTCTCTCATTAAGTGAATCTGTTTTTTTTATCATCAAACCCCTGTCATTAGCATATTTCACTTTTGAGTGAACGAGATTCTTAACCATGAAAATGTTAAAACTACTATATGGGGAACCTAAGTGGCTCGGGTAATTGGCCTTGGGAGTTTTGCCTCTAGGTTACTGGTTCAAATACAAGCATAACTGGTAGGCATTGAAAATAGACATCTGAGGGCTGTTTGGTGGCCACTATGTTTGTAGTAAGTTTGTGGTCTCAGATCACAAACTTCCACGTCATCAAACCTCCAACTCATTTGGCATTATTTGTTGGAGTCTTAGCTGAGGCGCCAAGAACAGAGTGGAAATGGAAACTAACCATTCACTCGGTTCATATCTAGAGGTTGTCTCTCCACAGCAAAGTTGTGGCATTGAGACAGGTACACAGTATGAGGGAAGAGTTGCATTGCCAATGTCTTTACTGCATCCAAATGGTTTAGGCCTTCAGTCTCCAGAGATGTTAATAGACACTTCACATCAGCACGGAATTCACTTTTATATTAAACAGCTAAAGAGGATTGATCTTAGTCCCAGTGACGTCAATGGGAAGATACGCATTGACATTAGTGGGAGATTGGACCTCGGTAGAGCAGCTTTGTGCTGTACCCTGCATCCATTATTTAAAACATATATTCAAGACTGCACTATACCATTAGTTTTATAAAATCGGGCAGTAAACGTACCTAGAATACCTGTCACAGTTAGTAAAGAAATCTATTAGGCAAGCCAACAGGTAGGTCTCTGCAAAGAAACAAAACAGAAATTTAAAACAAGAGAAACATCATAAATTAAAATAACTTTTGGGGTAAGAGTCCGGAGGAAGAGAGGTGTTCATGTAACTCAAAGCACACCAGCATAGGTCCCAATCTGCTGTCAGGAAGTCAATGGCAAAACACCCATTCATGTCCGTGATGAAGGATCAAGTCCCACAGTAGCTAACTAGAGACTTACCTGGTAGATTGAACAGTGTGTTCAGAATGTAAAACCTCTCTGTGTCATCCCTTTGAATAAATTTATTTGGGTACTGCTCCCGAGTTTCCGGCCTGAAAAACAAGATAGTAAAGGGAAAAACTGAATAAAACAATAGCATACTCTATAGTTCTTAGAATCTGATCATAAAAGGGCCAATTAACTCAAGATTCCCTCAAGCTTTAATCAACACCTAGTTTTACCACGCTGAGGGGGAAATTAACAGTGTGTTGCTGACACAAAAGTAAAAACAGAATCCACGTCACACTCCATAGCTGTGTTGGCTCTAGCAGGGCAAAAATATCCCTGGTTGGTCAGTAAAGTGAACAAATCTGACAGGGAAGCAGAATGGTTGAGTGACCACAGCCATACCTTAATCCCTGAGCCGATAGCTAGGGGGTACTTAAATCCACTGCATTTTCATGGTTTGTTTAAACTAATTAAACGTTCCCCTAGTTTTCATGTGTTTTTTTAAACACCCACATGCAGCTTTCATCAGCAATGTGCAAGGTTGTTCTGCCGGAGGCTATAATGAGGCTCTTTGCAATTACACAGCAGGGTGGCAATGTTAAAAAAAAAAAGTAATTATTCTCATTCTCTTAAAAGATACTTTTTAGTGAGCACTGGCAGAATTGTGCTATTTGCATTCAAAGCATCCATTATATACATAGCAGGACCAAACTCAGGGCACATTTACACCTATCCAACCCCACTGGAGTCTGCGAAGACTACATATACATAGGAGAGCTTTGAGCACACATTTGATCTTTCATTTTTTAAGGTTTCTACTTCCTACTGCAGAGACTTGCTAGCTTGAGATGAGCTTATCAGAAGGCCTGTCTGATGGCCTCTGGGATTCCTGTTCAGTTGCTACTAAACTTAACTGTTCCTCCATTCCATCAACTCTAGCCTCGTATTATGGATTTGAGAACTTATCTGGTCACATTTTGCATCTAGCACTGCACTCCCCCATTTTCTTATTTAAACTTTCTACTCATAGAGGTAAGAAGAATGCTAACAGCTAATGGGGACTGCAGAACATCACACACAGCTTTCACACGGCTTTACTATTAGAATCATAGAATATTAGGGTTGCAAGAGACCTCAGGAAGTCATCTAGTCCAACCCCCTGCTCAAAGCAGGACCAATCCCAACTAAATCATTGCAGCCAGGGCTTTGTCAAGCCAGGATTTAAAAACCTCTAAGGATGGAGATTCCACCACCTCCCTAGGTAACCCATTCCAGTGCTTCACCACCCTCCTAGTGAAATAGTTTTTCCTAATATCCAACCTAGACCTCCCCCACTGCAACTTGAGAACATTGCTCCTTGTTCTGTCATCTGCCATCACTGAGAACAGCCTAGCTCCATCCTCTTTGGAACCCCCCTTCAGGTAGTTGAAGTCTGCTATCAAATCCCCTCTCACTCTTCTCTTCTGCAGACTAAATAATCCCAGTTCCCTCAGCCTCTCCTCGTAAGTCATGTGTCCCAGTCTCCTAATCATTTTTGTTGCCCTCCGCTGGACTCTCTCCAATTTGTCCACATCCTTTCTGTAGTGGAGGGCCCAAAACTGGACACAATACTCCAGATGTGGCCTCACCAGTGCCAAATAAAGGGGAATAATCACTTCCCTTGATCGGCTGACAATGCTCCTACTAACTAATGCAGCCCAATATGCCGTTAGCTTTCTTGCCAACAGCTTCTCGTCCACTGTAATCCCCAGGTCCTTTTCTGCAGAACTGACGCTTAGCCAGTCAGTCCCCAGCCTGTAGCAATGCATGGGATTCTTCCATCCTAAGTGCAGGACTCTGGACTTCTCCTCATTGAACCTCATCAGATTTCTTTTGGCCCAATCCTCCAATTTGTCTAGGTCACTCTGGACCCTATCCCTACCCTCCAGCGTATCTACCTCTCCCCCCAGCTTAGTGTCATCCGCAAACTTGCTGAAAGTGCAATCCATCCCATCATCCAGATTAATGAAGATGTTGAACAAAATCGGCCCCAGGACCAACCCCTGGGGCACTCCACTTGATACCGGCTGCCAACAGACATCGAGCCGTTGATCACAACCCATTGAGCCCTACGATCTAGCCAACTTTCTATCCACCTTATAGTCCATTCATCCAATCCATACTTCTTTAATTTGCTGACAAGAATACTGTGGGAGACAGTATCAAAAGCTTTGCTAAAGTTAAGGTATATCACGTCCACCGCTTTCCCCATATCCACAGAGCCAGTTATCTCATCCTAGAAGGCAATCAGGTTGGTCAGGCATGACGTGCCCTTGCTGAATCCATGTTGACTGTTCCTGATCACCTTCCTCTCCTCCAAGTGCTTCAAAATGGATTCCTTGAGGACCTGCTCCATGATTTTTCCAGGGACTGAAGTTAGGCTGACCAGTCTGTAGTTCCCTGGATTCTCCTTCTTCCCTTTTTTAAAGATGGGCACTATATTTGCCTTTTTCCAAATGTCCGAGACCTCCCCCAATTGCCATGAGTTTTCAAATATAATAACCAATGGCTCTACAATCACATCAGCCAACTCCCTCAGCACCCTCGGATGCATTGCATCTGGCCCCATGGACTTGTGCATGTCCAGCTTTTCTAAATAGTCCTTAACCTGTTCTTTCACCACTGAGGGCTGCTCACCTCCTCCCCAAACTGTGCTGCCCAGTGCAGCAGTCTGGGAGCTGACCTTGTCTGTGAAGACCGAGGCAAAAAAAGCATTGAGTACTTCAGCTTTTCCCACATCATCTGTCACTAAGTTGCCTCCCCCATTCAATAAGGGTCCCACACTTTCCCTGACCCCCTTCTTGTTGCTAACATACCTGTAGAAACCCTTCTTGTTACCCTTCACATCCCTTGCTAGCTGCAACTCCAATTGTGCTTTGGCCTTCCTGATTACACTCCTGCATGCTCGAGCAATATTTTTATACTCCTCCCTAGTCATCTGTCTGAGTTTCCACTTCTTGTAAACTTCCTTTTTGTGTTTAAGCTCACCGAAGATTTCTCTGTTAAGCCAAGCTGGTCGCCTGCCATATTTGCTAGTCTTTCTGCACATCGGGATGGTTTGTTCCTGGCCCCTCAATAAGGCTTCTTTAAAATACAGCCAGCTCTCCAGGACTCCTTTCCCCCTCATATTAGCCTCCCAGGGGATCCTGCCCATCCGTTTCCTGAGGGAGTCAAAGTCTGCTTTTCTGAAGTGCAGGGTCCATATTCTGCTGCTCTCCTTTCTTCCCATTGACCTAAACCATAAACTACAATAATTCAGCTCCTAGGCTAGTTCAATCCTTCACCTCTCTCAAGCAAAGACTGGTGAGCTGAACCATATGCAGTTCATGCGATGCAGACGTCTGCCTGTTCCAGAAAGGGCTGACACAATTGAACTATTTTACCTGATGACAGGATGCTGAAACTGAATTATGCCAGCACAGTTAAAAAGCCCCACACACTGTCCTATAAACTCTTCCCCACACCACGTCCTATCCTATTTCCAGTGCTCTTGAAAATATAGGCCTCTTTGTACTGTACTGATTTTTTCCCTAGACTTTGAAATATCATTAACTTCAGAACACTCACAATTTCTTATATATAAACGGAACCTATAAAAATATAAAAGCAGCATCTCTTTATAAACCAATTGTCTGCTATTCCTTATGGTTTAAGCAGCCATTTATCAAGCCAGAACCAATGGCCAGTGAATGGCCAGGTTGTCAGTACTCACCCTCTCACAAAGTTAAAGCCATGTGTACACACTAGGAGGTTCCCATAGGCATCGACTTTCAACAGGTTTCCATAAAGTGTATCAAACACCAGGCCTCTGTCAAGGAAGGAATTTAAGATGTGAAATCAGAAACACACTGAGGAGTGACCAAATACACCATACTCAGAGCAGGAACCAAAATCAGCTTGAGTGTGCTTATTTGAAGTAGAATGTTTGAGCCAATTCTTATGTCCCATCCAAAACAGAATTGAACACTGGGGGCAGGGTTGTGCTGATCCAGTCCTAATGTATCCTTCTGTCTGGCTGTGGAACCACCCTCCCCACCCCGGCATTGCCAGGTTAAAATGTATAATTGACCTGCTCTCTATGGATCTTAAAACAGGATCATTTTACTTAGAAAGCCTAGCTATACATTCATCGGGGAAGATATGTAGCTTTCTACACAAGGTCAAGAATTTGGCTCTTGCCTGCCCTAGTGATTCCCTGAGAATTCTACTGGGATGCAATGGAGAGCTGATTGGGGGAAGGAACCTCTCCAATCCTGTGCATCTCTCTGTTGCATTTAGGCAAGCCAGACATAGCATGTCACAGCTGCAAAAAATGCCATGCCATTCCCCGCTACCGATTTAAGGGCTACCTCTTTTCTGCCAAAACCACATTACATGTTTCTGCTCATTTATCTAGTCACTAGCCTTTGGGAAAAGGAGATGCCATGACTGCTGAAAACAGTGAGATTCTTCAAGACTGATTGGTAGTAAGGCTGCTGACAGTTGTCCTCACATGGGCAACCCTTCTTGGTCCTCCCCATGAAGAAGGCAGTGAATTCACTGAACGTGCTCAGTGCAACCTTCCTGACAGCTTCATTATGGGCCACCTTCCTATTATGCAAAAAGAACGAGGAGTACTTGTGGCACCTTAGAGACTAACAAATTTATTTGAGCATAAGCTTTCGTGGGCTAAAACCGACTTCATCAGATGCATGCAGTGGAAGATACAGTAGGAAAATATATATACCCAGAGAAGATGAAAAAATGAGTGTTGCCATACCAACTGTAACGAGGGTAATTAATTAAGGTGAGCTATTAGGGGAGCTATTATCAGCAGAAGGAAAAAAAACTTTTGTAGTGATAATCAGGATGGCCCATTCCAACCATTCTGCAGAATTGGAATTAATTTGCAAACTAGACACCATTAAATTAGGCTTGAATAAAGACTGGGAGTGGATGGGTCATTACACAAAGTAAAACTGTTTTCCCATGCTAATCTTTCCCCCTTACTGTTACTCACACCTTCTTGTCAACGGTTGGAAATGGGCCATCCTGATTATCACTACAAAAGTTTTTTTTTCTTCTGCTGATAATAGCCCACCTAATAGCTCACCTTAATTAATTACCCTCGTTACAGTTGGTATGGCAACACCCATTTTTTCATGTTCTCTGTGTGTATATATATTTTCCTACTGTATCTTCCACTGCATGCATCCGATGAAGTGGGTTTTAGCCCACGAAAGCTTATGCTCAAATAAATTTGTTAGTCTCTAAGATGCCACAAGTACTCGTTCTTTTTGCTGATACAGACTAACACGGCTACCACTCTGAAACCTTCCTATTATGGACATGGGAACGTGTGGCAGTAGGCTCAGTGCAACTCAAGGCAGGAGGAATGAAAGGAAAGGGGCTGCCAGACTGAAAACCAGAGCTCAGCAGCCACGGTCCCACTGCCGACATGTTAGTAAACAATCCATAGAAGCTGCCACAGAAGCCAGTAAGACTAAGTCCAGCAAAGGCATGAATGGAAACAACTTTAAAGGTTTTAGGGACACATCAGATTAAAAGCCATTAATCAAACACAAACTTCCATACCTCTGCTACTAAGAGACTCTCAAAAGTGTCAGAATTTTAGAAATTACATTTACTTTGCACCAATATTTGCAGGCATACTTCCTGCATTTCATTCAGTTTGGACAATTAAACTTAACTAGTCCAGTTTTATTTTTCTTCACAGTCAGTTTCACTTTCAGGATCTCTCTTGTGCACGAGGACATTGCTGCAATGTTTGAGTTTCCAACACTATGCAGGAATACTTTATTTCAAAATAATTAAAATAAAATTTATGCAACATTCCTGCAGGCTCATATTCTGTAAAAGTTCATTCTCAGAAACTCTAGATTTTAAGTAAAATTTTACGTCGCTTTAATGTTCTTGCTTTATAGGTATTTTGAACAACTTTTTCAGCAGGCCTCTTTCACAGCGCACTCATTCTTTGCTGGCATGTCTGTTTGTGCAAAAATTGTGCACAAGTGAAGTCAGTCACTGCAAGTCAATTGGGTATGTTTACCTAAGTTCTGTGCACAACTGCAGGCTTAAAAGGTGCCCTCTGAAAACTTGAAATTTCATGTCTATGAACTTCACAGAACAAACATTCAAAGCCACAAGTAGACTGGATCAGTATCTCCTAGTTATTTACCTGGTAGGGAAAGAAGGATCATAGACAAAACTGAGCAGCTCCTGAGGGTATCCAATGGAAACCAATCTTTCTACGGTCAGGTCAAATCCAAGAGATTCATATTCAGGGGACTTATACACTGTACCAAGATAAGATTCCAGTTAGAAATACAAAAATAGCTCATGATTAAACAAGGCAGTTAAAAATAATTTTTCCATTCTCCCTCCTCCCTCTTCCACACTACAACACTCAGTTCCGTCATTATTTTCCTTCTCTATTTCAGGTTCACTTGCTCCGCTGCTTACATGATCATGGAATTAGATCATGCTAGAGGCCTTTTGCAGAATGGAAGTGCAGTTCATATTTCAGCAGCAGAAGGCACCAGATGAAATATAAAAGTCAGTCCATCAGAGCTCTTTGCCTCAGAGGAAATCTATTCCAAACAGCATCTCCCTCTCCTCCCCCACCTCCTCTACACACATGTCTTAGAGGCAGAGAATCTGAAATTCTTTACTGCTGTTACACCTGTTACTCTGGACACAATTCCATAGCCTAATATTAGTGTCAGGAATTCAGCTAGGAGGTGTTTATAAGTGCTGTGGGCTATGATGGCTTCCACAGAAGATACAGTAATCAGGTCAGCATATAATTTGTTAATAAAACTATATGGTACCATAGAAACCTGTCAGATGTTACCTTCTTGCATCAAAATGTTATTCTTTTAAACCAGTTTATTATTTTAATATTTCATTTATAAAATATACCTTAGCTCAATGCAGCGAAAATGTACTTATTTAACAATTTCATTCAATGATCGTTTGATGGCTTCACTGTATTTCTGTGGACAGTATGTTGAGGTTTGCTGCATGGAAACTGTCACTCTCATAGAATCTGGCCCCAAGATGCACTGAGGTCAAATAATTCCCATCACAGTTGAGATATATATTTAAGTGGGCCCCACTGTACTAATGATTTGGAGGCTGCAGATGCGTGTGTCATACATGTGCTATTTGCATGGTAAGCTCTTCAGAACACAGACATGCTTTTCTGTGAGGTGCCTAGCATCTCTGCGGGAGTCATAAAAAATGCTAAAAATAATAAATATATCTACAGTCCCCAAAGAATTAATACAGGTAAGAAAACATGCTGTGGAAAAGAGAGACCAAGTCAGAGAGGAGAAAACTTATATGTGAAACTACTGAAAAAAGGTGGAAAAGGAGGAAGATCATGAAGGAAAATCAAGGTGTCAGAGAGGGACAGATTATAGATTATGGTGACTGTCATGAGGAATCACATATGTAGAACTGAGCAAAGTGATTTTTGGTTTCCAGGAAAAAAAACTGGACAGTTTCTAACCGAAAATGAATTTTTTTCTCTCGACTAAATGAAAAACCAAAAAATTTTTGTTCTGGTCAAATTAAATGCTAATTCAAACTGACATTGTCAGATCCACTCCACATTTTATTTTGAAATTTTCAAAATGAGTTATGATATTTCCAAAATTTCTGTTTTCAGGTTTTACTTGGCCAAAACTATTGCCAAATTCAACCCAAATTCACAAATAGTTTCAGTTCCCCCCGAAAACTGTATTTGTCAGTGAATTTACTATTTGCCAAAAAGATTTGCCCAGCTCTACAGTAACATATGTCGTCCCAGGTATTATCTGGCTGACAGAAATCTAAGGGTTCATTATTATTTTTAACAAAGGCCTATTATCACTTAGAAAAGCAACAATTCATTGTAAGCTTGAACACACTTATACGAACTTACTTAGTAGTAAAGGATACCTAAAAGTAATAATGTAGTTAACAAAATCTTCAAGCTTTTACTATACTAATGGTAAACATATAATAAAGTTATATGACATTTGCTGCATGGGGCCTTCTCAGTGCAATAGGAACAGAGAGGTTGATTGTGTTGTGGGTGAGAATGAGGGGCAGAAATAACTAATATAAATAAAAGAGCACAGGATTGTGCAGGAAATCCTGGGGCGTGATCTAGAGTGCTAGTGAGCAAAAGGAGGTCAGAATAGAAAGAGCACAGTGAAGATCATGAAAGATCAGAGTCTAGAAAAATGAATTCCCTTGATGAAGGGCTGCTAAAGGCAAATTACTGAAGGAAACAATAAGAAATATACCTTCATGTATTGTAGATGGGTAAGACAGATGCCCAGAGTTCCCCGTTTATTAAAGCAACATGGGACAAGGACATGCTGAGTTATTCACAGGGGCGGTACTTGAGGGGGCTATAGCCATCCCAAAATTTGCCTTAGCCCCCACCCAGTAGCCACCTCTCCCAGCTGCTGGCTGTGGCGGTTCCTTCAGAGTTGGGCACCCGGCCAGCAGCCGCTGCGCTCCGGCCGCCCAGCTTTGAAGGCGCAGCGGAAAGAGCTGTGGCTGCTGGCCAGGCTCCCAATAGAAGACACACTCACTTCTCCTTCCCCAGATTCACTCGCTCTCACTTCCCCCTGCTGTTCACCCCAGCCTGCAAACAGCAGCAGCCAGGGGAAACGGACTGGTACCTGAAGACCTCACACACACCTGATCTGCAGAGAGGAGGCTTTAGCCGCTGGGCTAGACTGGAGGAAAATCATCTTCTTCCATTCAGTCCCTTTGCTCTCAGGGATCCCCCGACAGATTTGCAGCCCTGGCTAGGCTGCAGAGATTTGCACAGTCAACTCCTCTGCTGATGCTAGCCTTGGCCAGAGATGTGACACGGCTTCTCAGCAGCAGGCAGTACAGAGGCTGTGAGCCCCATGTTTACACTTAAGTCTCCCCTTTTTTGGGAAGCTGATCCACGGCTGGAGGAGCTTGCCTGATGCTAGAGGTGGCCGTGCCTGAGTAGGTCTCCACTGAGCTGAGGTGGGGGGACAGGGAGCCTGTTTGCTGGTGTCTCTGACTCAGGCGTGGGAGCTGCTGCTGCACTGAACAATCGTCAGGCTCCTGAATGCTCGGCTTAAAGAGACCGCTTGCTGACACACTCACTCAGGAACGTGCAGTCTCCCACACACACTCCCAACACACACACGCGCACAGTCTCCCACGCACTCCCCCCAACACACACATGCGCACAGTCTCCCTCACATGCTATCCACAACACACACTCCCCCAGTCTCTCTCTCACGCTACTCCAACAAATACACACTCCCCCAACACACACCCAGTCTCCCACGCACACTACCCCAACACACACACAGTAAAATTATAATGTGGTATGAAACTTGGGTGGGGAAGCACCTCCCTAAATGGCACCCCTGAGGTAGGGGCAGGGTGGTTGCTGACTGGTGGTGAGGCTTGGCAGAGCATTGGGGAGCAAGCTCAGGTCTGCAATATCCAGCTTGCCTTGTGGGGCTGGATTTATCTGATGAGTCAAGGGCCTGCCTTCCTCCCTGCCTGGTTCGCATCCCCAGCGTGCAGCTCCCTGCCACAGTGCCTGCTGCAGCTGCACATGCAGGACAGAGCGGTGTCTGGGTAACACTTCCTACAGCACCTGTGCTCAGTTAACCCTCTCTAGCACTGAGGCCCCCTGCTCTAGACTGACCACGGTATCAGTTGTTGTATTACGGCTCTGAGTCTCCAAATCTTCCAAATCTCCTACTTTGCTCACTTCACAGGCTAGACGAAGTTTAAAACCGATGTGTCTGTATATATTTTTATTCCTCTTTTGAGGATAACATAGATAAATCACACATTTAAGTGTGTATTGTTAAAAAATAAATGTGTGCGCCCACAAGATGTATAGCGCAACCTCCCCCCCATTTTCTGTCTAGCCCACCTCAGACCCCTCACTGCTCCCACCCCCACCAGGAAGAAGCTGGAGCCCTCCTAGTTCTTCACACAGACCATATAAATTTTTTTTAACACTGCTGTGCAATTTCTCCTTGGTAATCTGGCCAAATTCCCAAGGGAACTGTGATTTCTTTCTCTATACAGAACTTCACCATTCCCTTCTTCTAAAAACCCTGTTGCGTTATGTTGCTGCTATGGGAACAATTTGTCGAAAGCTTGTCTCTCTCTTGGTCCAATAAAAGATATCACCTCACCAACTTTGTGTCTCTAATAACCTGGGACCGATACGGCTATAATAGCACTTCAGACACGAGCAGTTGTCATTTCTGGAGCCCAGAGAGGGCTGTAGTGACTCCTACATACACATGTACAATCTGAAGAGTACTTTGGGATCCCTTTTAGATAAATAGAAAGGATTTACGATCAATCCCAGTGGTACACCACCAGGAAAGCATGGCTGCAGCTAATACAATGCTGTCTTTCAAATAACACCCTTATTTCTCTAACAATCTTTCAGGGGAAAGGGCAGTGGATTCATATTTTCTATGTGCATCATGCAACCCATAAAATACCCTTATTCCATTTTTTATGCACTGCACTCCCCTCTCCAATCTACATCCATCACTAAGACCTCCCTTCTAGCCTAGGAAAGCAGCTGAAAAGCCAAAAAGAAAGGTTGTTGCAAAGGACTATATGGTATTCCCAGGCCATGCCAATACAAGGAATCAAATCCAGATCTCTGATTAGGTGGCACGACCACAAGGCTGTCCCTGAATATTTTTAAAATTCACATTCTCACCTATAAACTTTGGACTTTGCTTGCCTCCTTGACCCAGCCTTGTTTAAAACGTAAGCCACTAGCTCATTCAAAGATTCTGTTTGGATGTCATCACTAAAGACACCTGGAAAATAAGAGTCTTCTTCCTAGTGTAAGAAATCAACAGACACACTGGAAATCAGACTCTTGGAGGATGGAAATGGACTATAAATAGTGTTCTCCAGTTACTGTGACGTTATCCAAGATATACTTTCCTTTAATTAGACAACTGGGAACGGATTCAGAGTTCACCACGCCCACACCCCATTTTGACAACACACTACACCACAGTACGGAGTATATTAATCAGTATGAGCTACAAGCTACTGACATTTTCGCACAAGCTGTGCAAATGCTCATTTCAGTAACATGAGCTTCAGGCAAGTGATCCACCTACTTGAGATAAACAGTGTGAACAGGATTGAGATGCTGCAACTGCAGTGTCACAACACAGGAAAACACCCGCATTATATAATCTCTATCTACATACATATGTGACAAACTGGGAATTTTCTGTAATATTTTAATGAAACCTCTGTGTGCCTCAGTTTCCCTCTGCACTTCATATTGTTACCCAGTGGAGGGAAAAGTGTTAAGTCTGCTCATGGAGGCAGGACAGGACATGAGGTTCGGGTGTCACCTTGCGGTCTGGGCCACAGTGAATAGGATCATTAAGGAACTGGCTTGAACCCGCTGAAAGCGACCCCACATCAGTGCAGAATCCAAAGAAAGCCCAACGACCAGAACATTGACACCTAGCACACAATGACCAAGAGGAAGGAGCCCCCACCTCCTCTCACCCCAGCAGGGAAGCTAAGCAGAGACCCCTGCTCGAGAACAAAGGACTGAGACATGATCAGCAGAGGATAAAGTGTGGGATACTGGAGGAAGCTGGCTGCTCTCTCCTGGGACTGACAGAGAGACAGAGAGCCTAAAATGGAATCCACTACAGCTTGGCTGGTGGTTTGCTCTGGCTTGACCAGAATGGGCTATGCTTTAACTTTTATTTCTCTATGCTAACCTAAGGACTTCCAATGCTGTGTTCCAGATGACTAATAAATCCTACTCTGTTCTGAAAAGTGTGTTTGGTGTCACTGCAAATACTTGCTCAGTTGTGTTAATCCCTGCAGGGTGGATAAGTCTCTAACTAGGAGTCTGTCTCAATGGGACTTGCTGGGCAGAGGTCACGGTGTGAAGCCAGGAGTGCTGGAGCCCAGAGGTTCAGCCTAGGAGGCAGTGAGGCCGGGAGGCCTACCCTTAAGCTAAAGAGTGGGGCTCCTTGGGGCTCTGCCACACTCAAGGGGTTCCTCCAAGAGGCTGTTTAAAAGTTAGGGCATTGTACCGATCCTATGGAAACGTGGCAATATATTAGTGTACTCAGGGCTGATGTGTTTTTATATCTTGTTCTGCTCAGCCATCTGTGCAGGAATTTAGCAGTAAGGAGAGATCTACAGCTGGATGACTAAAAAAAGAAAAAAGTAATTAAATACTTTCCTGGAAACCCCCCAAAGCCCTAGCCACTGTGGCCACAGCTATAGACTTTGTGTAGGATACTGTGGATGTCAAAGATTTAGATACTTGCCATGCAGAATCCGTTGTACTGTGAGCTCCCACACAGTTGACAGTGCCCCTGCCTCAAAGCACCCACAAGTGTGTGACAGGTGAAATATGCATAGCCACAAAAACACAACCATTCAATCTTCAGTATGTTTTTGTTGGTCTCTTAGCCCTACTTATAACATAGTTACAACAAATATAAGCACATATGACAACTTTTTCTATTTTTATTTTTTTTAGTTGACCCCCATCCCTCCACAAACATGTCGGTCCCGAATGACAAAAGGACAAGTTATTTTAAAGGTCTGTGTTCTGCAACAGACAAATGCTTCAGCAGCTCAGGGCAGTCAGTACATAGTGTTCTGGGGTTATGTAACTACGGATTGCGAAAGAACAACCAAAGCTTTGAAAACAGAAGCCAGCTGACAGCACTTACAGCTTCCCATTATCATCATCATTTGCCATCAAATTACATTGTGGAGAGTTAAAAAGCAGTACCACAGAAGTGAATGTTGCAGGCTCTAAGTCCACAATGACTTCCACGGTATGTGTTAGAATGTGTTGGAATGAGCAGGAGTTGTACAGTAAGGTATGGAATTCTCATGCACTTTATTGTGGATTTTGGGTGGTTGGGGTATTTTTTTTTTTTTTTACCTTTACTGCCAAGACACATACGGTAGCAATTTTATAGCCTTCCTGAAAAAGAAAAAAAAGAAAAAAAAATCTCTACAGAGGCTCCAGCTTGTGCAAAATGCTGCTGCCAGGATTTTAACTCACATGAGGCAGATGCAGATGCAGAGTGTCACTCCAGTCTTGAAGGAGTTACACTGGGCTCCCCTGTTAAAAAAAAAAAAATCAAACTGTTTTTAAAACCGCGACAGCGCTGCACCATTTGGGACTTGCGTGTTTGCTGGAGCTGCTGCCGCCGAAGAGCTTGAAAGGTAGTCTGCTGGCTATTCCACAATACCGCTCAAAACTGATTTACAGAGGAGGCACGGTTAGTAGTTGTACATCTTATAGGCAAAATTCTGGCCTTAACTTCACAAACCAGTCTCAGATCAATTCAGCAATATTTTGTTGGCATGACAAGTTACCCAAGTGTTGCCAAAGTGTTAGAGAGACAGATCCCTCGAGTTTCTATCAGAAGTAGGTATAATCTACTCAGGAACAGCCTTCACACTGTGTTTAGGGTTCTGTCATTAGTGACCATACCTGATCCAGTGGCAGATTACTATGTAGCCTAATGCCATCTCTTTTCTTTCAAGATATTCCATTCCCTTCACACCCACCACACATCTACATGTCATCAGGGAAGAATATATGTCAAGAGTCACTGTGTGGATCTGAGAACAGAATTTTGCCCTAAATCTGGAATCTTTTCCCATCAAGAACCTAAAATACGGAGTCAGTCTGACTCATGTACATCAAAGCTTAAATCTTACTCTTTACACCTAGACTTATCTAGCAAGTTTGGGCTTTTCTGTGCAAAGCTTTTTGGAATGTGTTCATGAAAGGTGCCATGCAACCATACACGGCATTGTACAGTACTGGTTAACAAGCACAGATGGTAAAGAGAATGAGAACTATTCTGCAATTTACAAATATGCACAAAAGAATGAGAAACAACTTTTAAAGAAATTCAAACTAAACACTAAGCTAAATGCTTTTGAATAGGTTTAAAAGAGGGCCCGACAGAGCAGTAAAGTACATACCATTACCAATAATGCTTTTTTAAAATAATCTTTAAATAACCATTTTGCATGGTTAAGAAAGTTTGGGATGTGACTAGATTTGGTTTGGGGGAGGAGGAGAAAGCTCTTCAAGACCTGCACATTTCCTTCTTTATTCCCCCTGTTGCACTCTCAGAGGTTCCATGTTGAGACCAAGGTATTCTTTCATTGAAGGTGTGACATGGCTTCTGCCAGAGTCTGCCAACACTCATCATGGGTTGGTCAGAGATGATCATGTGAGAACAGGGAAAAAATGCTTTCTCCCTTGCCTGTGCATAACCTCCACGTTTTGTGCCACTCCATGTGTGCCATATTCTGAAAATTATTTACTGAATTAATTTGCATACTTGTAAACAATTTGTGTATAACCATAATGTTCTGTTTTTAAATGATTGTGTGGGTTTAGCGCTGGTGAAAGGTGTTGTACTAACAGCAGTGACGACAAGTCCTTGATTTCCCATACAGGGTTCTCTGGAGCAGTGGGAACAGCTGCAAGGAAGAAGGTCCTTATTCCTCACACCCTCAGAATAGGAGTGTATGGCTTATGGGGGGCCAAAGGCATCTCTGAGTGAACTCAGTAGAAAGTGTGGGAGCCTGAGGATAGTGCAATTGCTGAACCGCTATGAAGAAAAGAGCCGGGGGCTACTGGAGTGAATGATGAGGCAGGGTTGCTATGTTGTGGTATTAAACTTTGTTCACTCGTCCCTAGTGCTCCATATTGGCGGGGAACTCTCAGGGGAAGTAGAGAGCGGCCAGGGGAAGAGGCAGGTGCCACAGCAGCCTGCTCAGCAGGTGCCACAGCAGCCCCCACCAGGAGTATCACCTGCAGCTCAAGCACTCCTGCTTCCTAGAACTCAGCTGAATGCATGACATTCAATTAAGGCTGTGGGAGTGTGAGAAAGGGTGCTGGTTCTGCATGTGAGATGCATTACAATTGACAAGTTTTCTAAACATGCTTGGCCCAGGTGTACCTCCTGCTGAAGTCAATGGGGCTAGAGGGCAAAATTGGCCTTCTGACTGCACATTAAGATATGCTTGAAATATGTAGCCAAACAGGCCAAGACTCTGCAACAGGTGACTGTGGAAGGGAGAAGAGCTCTTGTGTGGAAGCATTAATGCAAGGATCTGGGCTTTAACTTGAATAAATCACTAAAATATCAGCTGAAGAGAAGCCAGCAGCAAATAAAATAAAACAACAACAACAACAACAACAACAACAATAATAATAATAAATTAAAAATGAGCAGAATAAATGGCTTGTGTGTTTGCAAGTGTGGGGTTTCAGTGAATAATATCAATATAAACTCACTTGCAGACTAATCCATATTTAGGCACCTAAAAATGGGCCTGATTTTCAGAGGTGCTGAGCACCCAAAAATCCTGCTGAAGCAGTGGATGCTCAGAACCTTTGAAAATCAGTCTGCTCTCATTTAAGGCCACAATTCAGCAAAGCACTTACCCATGTGTTTATGTACATACCTATTCAGCAAAGCATAATATCTTAACCTGCTTAACCCTAAGCACATGCTTCAATCTAATTTATTAAAATTAGGCACATGTTTAAGGACCCTACTGAATCAAGGCCTAAATGATTTGTCCAAGGTCACACAGGGAGTCTGAGGAAAAGCCAGGGGTAGAACCCTGTTCTCTTGACTCTTAGTTTTCCATCTTAACCACAAGACCAGGGGTAGGCAACCCATGGCACGCGTGCCAAAGGCGGCACGCAAGCTGATTTTCAGTGGCACTCACACTGCTCGGGTCCTGGCCACTGATCCGGGGGGGCTCTGCATTTAGTTTTAAATGAAGCTTCTTAAACATTTTAAAAACCTTATTTACTTCACATACAACAATAGTTTAGTTAGGTATAATGCACATATAGAAAGAGAAAAATGTATTACTGGCACGCGACACCTTAAATTAGAGTGAATAAATGAAGACTCAGCACACCACTTCTGAAAGGTTGCCGACCCCTGCACAAGACCATAATAATCCTTATTTTATTACTCACATGAAGCTGTACAGAGCAGGATCTCTGATATTTCAGCCTACATCAAATCTAGTTCTGAGTCCTAAACATCTTCAAATGAGTAATGAAATCATGTTTTGTTTTGGTTTTTTCTTTAACTCCTTGTATTTTCATTCCCAAATGAGAAGAAACTGCAGGGTTATTTATCATCATTTTCTTTCTTTAACAGGGAGCAAACCTTTTCGCACACTGCAGTCAGTCAATAAGTGACAAAAGGTCTGTTAAAAATATTTCACTTTATTGCTTACTATGTACCTTTATTTTCCTCTAGGGAGTATAAATGTTTATCCATTAGCAAACAGGCCTTCCGCTGAATCACAGGGTGTTTTCTAATACCCACATACATGCCTCTTTGCCATGCAGGAACAGGCAAATCTTGTACCAACGCTCCCTATCCATTAAGAAGCAATGTGGTATCATATACACAGCAGGGCTTTGTATTGTTCCATGTCTATTTTGTTTGAGTGCTGTGCATTTCTACTTAACAAAACCCCACCAAAACAATGCTCTTGCAAAGTATTATTGTCCCGACACCCCTTCCCCAATTATTTCAGGGAAATTCTATGGCCTGTGATATACAGGTTAGTCAGACTATAAGATCACAATGGCCCCTTCTGGCCTTTGAATCAATGAATCTATTAAAGTAATCTTGGTAATGGTCCTATCAAAGGACCTAATGTCACTGAGTTTTGTTTGCTTTAGGCCTCATAAAGGTTTGGGCTTCCTGGCTATGTCTCGCAGAGTCAGAGCTTGGTAACAGACTCAGCACTTTAAGGTGGAAAGATTTCTTCTCCTGAATAAAAATGCCAGGCTTGAGCTTACATCAGTAATAATAAAGTCTAAATATGTACAGATTTGCATATGGGCAAAAGCCACTTCTTAGTGGCTGCTACTCTGTGGCACCTCTGCACTTCTAGTGAATCTTCCTTTTAACTGGTCATTTTAACAGTCTGAGGAGCATTTCTTAGAACTGGAATAATTTTTATCACTTTCAAAGAGTCGAATGAATTTTCACCTTGGCTTTTATGAGTGTTTGTGTTTATTCCAACATCATGGAAATGTTTTGTGTTTAACTGCAGACCTTCCTTACAAACCACCCTACCCAGCTGCAGCCTACTGAGAATCATACTCCCAAACTGGAAACCTCACAGAGTATCCATGGAAACAAATCACCCTACTAAAGTATGGGCTTAGCTCTTCAATAAGGAGTTAAGCAGGGGGAAGAAATGGTTGCACAGAAGGCTCATGTTCAAATGCAACTCAATAATATCCAAAAATAGCAAGGAAAACAAATTTAAGAATTAACAATTTGGCCTTCCAAATCCAATACCCTACGGTACCATTCACATGCATTAGCACCTGAACAGTTCCAATTTGTTATTTTCCCCACCATTCCTCCACCCCCTTGAGGCATTGCTCAATCTGTCTCTGGACACAGATTTTAAATTGGAAGGAAACAAATGTCTAGTTGGTAATGTACAGGAAAGTAAACTAGGAGTTCTAGGTTCTACACCTGGCTCGGTCAGATTCATCATTTGATGTGGGGCAACTAACTTAGAGCTTGATTTTCACAACTGCATGTGCGCAAACACATGCCTTTGTGTGTGTACAATCAGCACAATTGCACATACAAATCAGCAATTTGCACATGCTGATAAGCAGTTACATATATAACTGGTCAACTGTCTGCTAAAATAAGTGATTTACAAAGCATAATCAGGGAAATTGTGCGTGTACAGTTGTGAAAGTCAAGCCTTTAGTATACTTGCGCCTCTGGCTTCTCCATTTTACAAATGACAATACGCTCCCTACACCACGGTGTGTTTGAAGCATAATTAACGCTTGCAAAGTGCTTTAAGATCCCTGGATAAAAGGCTCTATTACAAGTGGAAAGTATTATCATCATAATTTCTACCAGTCCAGCAAGAATAAGATCTTAACTATTTGGATATTGAAAAGCTGCTGATCAATGTAGCTCTTCAGCTATATTGAGACTGTCAGAACAAAGACCAAAATACTGCAACTTTTTAACCACGTCTTATACTTAGTGAAGTGCTACCCTTTCAACAGCTTCAGTCTAACACTTTGATTCTTGAAGAAATGACACCTTGCAGATTAGCACTTCGTCAGTTGGTGATTTATTTGGACACCATGACAAGCAACATGTGCTTTTCCCATGCCCCATTCTCAGTGCCAACACATTACAATCCACAGCTTCAAAGCTCAGTGTGCAGTTTTACGCAACTTTAAGCAGTCAACTCTTAGAAGCAGCAATGGAAACAACACTGACAAAATGGCTATTGTAATGCTGCCTGTATTCAACCAACCAACCATCCCAAAGTAGACTAGAAACATCTGAGCTTTGAACTGCTTCTAGTTTTAAATCACTAATTGCTAAATTATTAAAAATAGCCTCAAAACCTGTGCCTGCCAAGCTGCACGTGCACCAGTGTGAATACACAAACAGGTAGCAGACGTGCAATTACCTGATTACATGCACACAACAAATATTCATCTGATTTTGCAGATGTAATTTTGGGAGCACTTTTGCCAGATTAGTTTCAACTGTATCAGTCAGTCTCCCTAGCAGACCCTGTTTCTTTTCCAATATTAATAATTATAATTATATAATCTCTGAAAAAAATCCAGGTAGCACAACCCTGAAATGAAGTTGTACATACCTGTAGAGAGCTGGGTACAAAAACCAATGGCCATTATTAAGAAAAGGAACTGAATACCACCACAAAACAACTTCACTATTTTCAATTGTTACATCATGATGAACTAAAGGGAAACCATCAACCTAAATATCACACTTTTGTCTGAATATTTTTACTTATAATTGTTACACACACCACCTAAAATTACTACATTTGGAAGAGATTAGAGGAAAAAATATTTGTCTGTAACTCTTTTGTTTAGTATGCGTACTCAGCAGCACATTGTAACTAGTCAGTTCACTGTCTTCTCTATGTAATAGCAACACCATGCAGCTCTTATATATCACTTTTCATCTGTAGATCTCAAAGCACTTTACCAAAGAGGCAAGTATCGTTAGTCCCATTTTATAGATGGGGAAACTACAGCATAGAGTGGTGGTGTGACTTGGCTACGGTTAAGCAGTTAGGCCGGCGGCAGAGCCAGGAATATAACACAGTGTCCTAAGTCCCAATCCAGCACCATATACACTGGACCACACTGTATAATGAACCAGTTTCTTCATTTGTATGGGTCTTTGACACAGCCAACATGGGAGAGAAAAACATTTAAAATATAAGATGTGATTGTAAAACCACAAAAAATTGAAGGGGAATCTGGGGCAGGTGTAGGACTTAAAATTACTTTTAATTCATTTTAAAATGAACAGATTTCAAATTGACTGAGGGCAGCATTTTCAAAAGTGCCTAAGTGACTTAGGAGCCAAAGTCCCATTAAGAGTCAACATTCTTTGCCTCTTAAATTACTAAGGTGCTTTTGAAGGTTTTATATGGTGTCCCTTACAAACAGATTGGGACCTTTTATGCTATACTGTTAGTGGAGTTTCTCTCTAGAAGTAGGTTCCCCTGCATGTAAAAAATCTTTATCATGGATATTTACATACCGTATATACTCGTTCATAAGCCGAATTTTTTTAGTAAAAAAGGGAAGCACCAGAGATGGGGTTGGCTTATGAACGGGTATAGAGAGGGAGAGGTGGGACACAGCCCCTCCCCCCAACAGAGGAAGCAAGGAGAGGCAGGGCCAGAGTCTCTCCGCTTCTGGCCATGCTGCTCTCCCCACAGCCTCCGAAGCAGCTGAAGCTCCAGGGCTGGCAGGCTGCAGCCGTGACGCCCGGCGTGCCGGAGCACGCTGCAGCCGTGACGCCTGGCCCAGCACACGGAAACATGCTGCGGACGCACCATCTGGTCTGGCCCGCCGGAGCAGGCTGCAGCCGCGCTGCCCAGCCTGCCAGAGCAGCTCCAGCCAGGCCAGAGACATCCTTCCCTGGCCTTCCCCAGATAAGGTGGGAAGGGATGGGATGGGGAGAGTGTGGGGGTCCCGGGCTAGGGGTGGGGTCATGTGGGGGGTGGTCACAGGGGTTACTCCCCTGACGCCCAGCTTCTCCCCCCAAAAAAATTTCCCCACCAGTTGCTGTCCCGGCCCATCAGGGTAAGCAGCTGGCCCGCCAGGACACTTTGTTTACTTAGGTTTACCTCCGTGCCTGTGGACGCTCAAGGTAAACAAACCATCTCAACCATCTCGGCCCACCAGCAGCTTATCCTGATGGCCCGGGAGACAAAGTTTGCTGACCCCTGAATTATAGGGTCGGCTTATGAACGGGTTATAAAAATTTTCCATTTTTACTTATCCATCTTGGGGGGGTTGGCTTATAAACGAACCGGCTTATGATCGAGTATATACGGTATATTAAATATACAACTAGATAGTTTCCTTTCTCCACTCTTCCAGCTTACTGTGTAATATTATAGTTTGAATGTATTTATAAAAAACATGATCAAAGTTCATTGGAAAACTCTATCCTACATGTGTACACAGAAGACGTTTGTAAAACTCCATTAACTTTAATGTATTTTGGAAGTGGGTTTGGAATTGCTCATCTATGCATACCCCAGTTGCATATCAACTTAAAAAACAAGCTCAATTTAACTGAGTTACATAAATGTAAAAAAAAAAAGGAAAAAGAAAAATAGACACCGTTTTATGTGTAATGCAACGAGAGTTTGATTTAAACATATGAAACTTTACAGAACATTAGCCTATTATGTAAGTGAGACCCATCAGAGGGTCTTCATCAGGGTGTGTTTTGTGTGTGTGATTTAACCTGCTTTAAATCAGATACACACTGTACCAGCTGGTGCAAATTGGCTGTGAGTGCCCCTTTTTGCATTCCCACTCTCAGTTGCTACCAGTCTCCATTGCTTGTGACATTTTAAAAGACAAGTCCATTCAAATGACTAAGAGTCTCCACTCCCTGGGCTAGCCCGGGGACTGGACTACGTTTAGAAGTTTTGTCGGCATAGCTATATCAGTTAGGTGTGTGAACAAATCACTCCCCTAATTGATATCGTCATGTCGGCAAAAGCCCCACTGTAGCTGCAGTTATGCCAGCCAAACAGTCCTGCTGGTACAGCATATTTTGTTCAGGGAACTGGTATAAGCTACACCAGCAAAATAATTCTTGTGCTGAAGAGGCAGCACAGTCAGTCTTACATAGAGCACAGAAAGTTGCTATCACAACCTGGTGGGTGTAGATGGGCTCCCATAGGAATTCATATCCAGTAAAAGAGGCCATTGCTCTGATGTGCCAATTCCAGAGTGGTTGGTGTGTGATCAAATGGGAAAGAGCTGATATCAAGTATTCACCCTGTAGGAGTTTTATACTGCAAATTCACAAGCTCCAGGGAAAATGAATATACCATAGGAAACAGTCCCACACTGACTGGATAGATTAAATGACTAACCGGTTGCCAATGTTTACCTGAAACACTACATCCTGTTAACAGGAGTTGATCCTGCTGGTAAAGGGTTAAGTGAGGCTCCTGATTTGCTGAGTCAGGAGGTTCACTACTGCAACTGGATATCAGGAAAAGCTCTCTAGATCTGTAAGTTAAACAGTCCTGATGAAGGACTTCATTAATTTTAAATTCTTTGTTAATAAAGCCTAAGCCTAGGAAAGGGGTGAGTACTGACTCTACACATAATTGTGTTTTAGACCAGGTTGGGAAAGGCAACTTCTCACAACAACCGAAGAAGTCTTTTCCATCTCTAACATTTGTGATGCTATGAGAATGGAAGTGTTGATATACCTAACAACTTACAGTGTGAGAACCTCTCTGTAACTACTCAGCAATATAACAAATCTTAGCATTTACTTTTAAGCTTGTAATGCTTCTGGGACACAATCTTAATTCCATCACGGTAGTACAGTATTAATTCTTTTCAGCATACTGCACAAATAATGATTTAAAAGTCTCATTTACCATTCATTTTCTCACTGAAACCGGTTTCACTATTGATGACGATTATCAATTCCCACCCAATATAGAGGCAGAAGTGACTTAAGTACAGGGACAGTTTTCCTGAATGAAACCATCTTGGCTACTGTATAATTTATCTCACAGGTATGATAAAACTTTCAACAAGACTGTAACTATTGTAGAGGGAGGTTAGCGACTGAGTAACTGGTCTTTACTAATTCCCTCTCCATCTGTCAGTGACTTGGTATGAAATTACAGTCTGTTTAAAAACCTTACTTGTTTACCTGAAGTTCTATCAAGGGACACTTTTCTGTAACCTCATCATGCAACTTGCCCTGTTTAAGACCTAGGGATGCCAAAGCCTCCTGGATTACTCGGATCCAGATCTGACAATATTGCTCAAATGTTTAGCTCACCTTGAGAAGAAAACAGCCAAGTGAAGTTCTGCCTGTCTTAAATTTGATCTCTCTTTCTCACATTTCTAAGTGCCCTTCGCTGTACTATTTAGGCTCATTTAAATGCCATGCTAATGAAAGTCTGGCAATCTATTTGCAGCTGCTCTTTCATAGGACAGGTCTGAGTTTTAGAAGCCACGGTAGAGAAAGGGTTGTGCATCTTTGGCTTAGACCATCAACAGCATTTTCATTAACCACAGATAGAGATGGTTTTGACACTACTAAACAAACAGGAAGGAAGGTAAGAATAGAGTAACATTACTACTTATTAGTGTTCTTCTATTAGAGCTGGATTGGATAAGCAGAAATGAATCGTTAAGCTGGATAAAAAACTGTAATTTACCAAACAAAAAGGTGCTACAAACATAAATCCTCAAATCTCCCTAATTTAAGGATTTAAACATAAAGATCTTGCAAATTTACTAGTTTTTGCACCATGTGCTCTCGTTGAATGGCTGCCCTTCAAGTCTATTTGGAGAGACTAGATCCTGACGCTTGTGTAATGTTATCTCTTTGTTAGGAAGGAAGCAAATATAATAGTTTCTATTGCAGAATTCAGAAACAGTGCCCTAGGCTCCCTACTGAAATTCAGAAAGGTCAGAAGGAAAAACTAGTGATTTCTGTGGGGCTGATTACATAACTGATCACATGGACTTCTGTTAATCTTCTCTAGAAGTAACCACTGAAATTACCCATAGCTCATGCTTGGCCCAAACCCATCAAGGCTTCCAAAAACTGATACTTGATCCCCATGCTATACACACAAGCCACAATAAAAAACACACTATTGTCCCTGAAGCTTAGGAATTTATTCCAACACTATCTCTCTAGCCTGAATAAAGCCGCCTGCTGCATATTATAATGCAGTTCATCAATACAAGCAAAAACTAATGCAGTGAAAGGAAGTGTATATAAATAATCTGTAAAGTTAGAATACTACACAGATAATGTGCTACTGGATACTCCATGTCTCAGTTTCCAGAAATGTGGGAACCCTCCACCTTAGCATGTGAGGGTACTACAGTGAGCCTCAGTGGGCAAGAGAGTATAAGTGCATCAACAGTTATTTTGTTTTGATTTTCACTCCTGGCAGACAAATTAACTCTAGCCATAAACACAGCGACCACATATTTTTGAGACGAGAAGAGAAGGCAAATATACAGTTTCATGTATGATAGCACCAGTTTTTTCTCTATGGTGAAGGCTGAAATCATCAGGCATCTTCCCTGAAGGAAGGAAGATGTTATTGCCCATGCAGCCCCTTAGAGGACACACTGGGTGGAATCATATTTTAGTATAATGTGGCATGATGACACCATGACTATTGGTGACAAATATGTGTCAATCACAGTCATCTCTCAAGTGTTGTTCCTGATAAGGCAATCTTCCTGGTTAGGGAACACATGCTCTCTGCAATGTAAGTATATTGCAACAGCTACTACAAATTGAAATGGAAGTGCTGTGTTCCCAGTAAAATGAGCTGTATCCCAATCATTAAACTGTACACTGTGCGTAGGTACATGTTCTTGACATTCATAGTTGGAGTAAAGGAGCTGGCCACAGACACGCTATTTTGAACTTGATGGCAAAGCTGTTTAAATAACTAAGTTCAAGATGGGTTACGCTCTCCTGACTTTTTTGGTACTAAGAAGCATCTTGCCTAAAGCCCTCTTTCCTCACTTTGGTGGCACAAGCTCAAAGCCATCGCTTTTGGAGAAGGAAAGAAGAAAATAGTGTGTAGAGTTCTTTCTGCTGATAATACTGCCTCCTCCCCTTCACAATATGGACAATTTGAAGGTGTTCTAAAAAAAGAATTCTGTTCTCTGGCTGAACAATCCTGAGTTCTCAGCTATCAAAGGCAATGATTGCCAACCAGGAATGAATGTCACCAATTTACTTCTGACATCATGGTCCTCAAGGATACAGAATGGAAAAAGGATTCTGCAATCGGTACACCTTCCAAAATCAAGGTTTGAGCACGAGTATAGGCTTTCAGTGCCTTAGTGTCATCTAACACACTGATGAGAGTGTTTGGGATTTTTGTAAGCAACTTTAATTATAAAAGGTAGCTTAACAAGGCCTGTGGTCTCTTCTGGAACTGCAGAGACAGAAGACTAGAGAGTGGCTGATGGACTTCAAGGTGCCACACCCTTCTCCTTCACTTTGGTCAATTTCTTTCCCTTTACAGGTTTTGAAGATGCACCAATTGGGATTCTGGTCACGAGCCAGCATACTGGCAGGAAGATGTCATTTACTGATGCTGAATCTCAACTAAAAACCAACTTTTTACATTTTCTCTCTCTAGACACAAGGCAGAAGCTGGTGATTGCTTCCAAGTCCATGTGAAGGGGCATGGATTTATGCAAGTGGCTAACTTTTCTTAGCCGGAATACATTAGCTCCTAGGCTATGCACAATAATATGTTAATATAACCCCCCCAAAAAAATGCAACATCAGTTAACAACGAATGCATCATTTAAAGCTTCTGCTGCAAATAAATACCTAAGTCTACTTATGTGCCATAATCTGGATAGTGGATTTCACTATTTATTGCAAGTTATAGTCAAATAATGTTTACCCATGTGGGGAACAAAGGATGATGCTGAAATACAAAAAGATGAATGGATGATATTAGTTTGTCTGATTGAGTTAAGGAAAGAGGAGGAAAATACTATTTAGAAATTACCATTCATAGCACTTATCATCAGAGTGGTTTACAAACCTTAATCAGATTCTCACAACACCCATATAAGGGAGATCAGTAAGGATTATTATCCACTTTGTACAGTTGGAGAAAATGCAGCAGAGTGACTTGCCTAAAGCCACAGAGGGAGCCATGATCAATGTCAAAGTTGAAACAAAAATGTCTCTGGCTCCCAGTCCTCTGCTCAGACCATACTTCTCTGTTTTCCATACTATATAGCATCACATCCATTCCAGATGCACTAGACATAGCATGCTGAAAGTGTCCTTATATCCTGGTTTTGCTAGGATAGTCTCAGTTTTTCATATGTCCCAGAAAATTCTTTGAGGACATTTAAAATGTTCATATTTTTCATTTCATCAATCAAAACTTTTTTTTTAAATAACTACATGTTCATTCAAGTCATTTTGCTGTGCCAAGTAGGATTTGCTCTGCAGTTACCAGGAACAGCCCAGTGTAATGAATGTTCTGTGGGATAAACAGTGTTTAGAGTGATCAGTGGAAGGAGCATAGACACTATCAAAATTGTTCTTTTTGTTCATCATAAATGCTAATAACACTCATTCAGTGTTTCATACTAACCTAATTCAGAACAGCTGAGTTGCTGGAAAAGTCCTCCATGCTGAGAAATATCTATCTGTTGCTATTGAGACAGAAATTGGCGAAAGTGGCATCCACAAACTTTTTGAAAAAAACTGTACTTTTGTTTTTTGAATGACTATTTTGCAATTCTAAAAAACATTGCCACAATTTTTTATTTTGAAAATATGATCACCTTAAGCATGGGACACTCAAGGATTATGGCCAGACCCAACAGAGATTATCCAGGAGCCTCTGGAGGCTTTCCTGACCTCAATTTGGCTGCTGGCCCTTGGCTTCTCTGATCCTCAGTGCTGTCCCTGAGGCCTTCCTTGCCACACTACTCATCTGCTGATACAGTAAAAAATGGTTATCAACCTGCTCTGTAACTAATGTTCTTTGAGATGTGTGGCACATGTCCATTCCATTTCAGGTGTGTGTGTGCTCAGTGCACAGTTGTCAGATTTAACCTGAGCTATACCTGTAGGGGCGGCATATGCACACTCTCCTGCCTCACACCACAACACAAAGGTATAAAGGGCAGAGCCACCTTCATCCCCCATAAGTTCTTTCTTACTGGAAGACTCTGACAGAGAGGGGATGGAGGGTGGGTCATGGAATGGACAAGTGCAACACATCTCGAAGAACAACAGTTACAGAACAGGATAGTAACCATTTTTAATTCTTCAAATGATTGCACGTCTATTCCATTTCAGGTGACTCACAAGCAGTTCAATCTGGAGGTCGGAGTCTACCTGAATAATGATTGAAGGACCACACATCCAAATCTGGCATAATCAGAAGCAAAAGTATACATTGAAGACCAAGTTGCCACTTTGCAAATGTCCAAAATAGTCAGCTGGGCCAGAAAAGCCACAGAGACTGCGTGAGATCTAGTAAAATGCACTAGCACTCTATTCAGTGGCAATACATCAGCCCTGTTGTAGCACAAATGAATACAACAGGAGATCCACAAGGAGATCCTTTGAGGAGAGACTGGAAGAGACTCTGTCTGCAATTGCTACGAACAATGGAGATGATGACCTAAATGGTTTAGTCCTGTCCAGGTAAAACACTACGGGTTAGGAAAGAAAGTTGATCAATATATTGCCTGATTGATGTGGACGTGAGATACCACCTTAGTGAGAAACTTCGGATGAGGGCGTGGGAATACCCTGTCCTTGCAAGAGACCGTATACAGAGGTCCAGAAACTAGTGCTTGTAATTCGCCCACTCTCCTAGCTGAGGTAATTGCGACCAAAAAGTCTGTCTTTATGGAAAGATGGAGCAATAAACAGGTAGCCAATGGTTCAACAGGAGGACCCACTAGCTTTGTTAACACCATATTTAAGTCCCAAGGGAGACCAGGATCTTGTCCTTGGGGGTATAACCGGTCCAAATCCTTCAGAAATCTAACTGGCATAGGATTGGAGAAAAATGATTATCAATTGGCGGGTGGGAAAGCGGAGATAGCTGTTAGATGGACCTTGATGGAACTAATGGTAAGCCCTCGCTGTTTTGGGTATAACAAATAGTCCAATACACGATGGATTGGAGCGTGGACCGGAGGGGGGGGGGGAAAGGGGGTTGGGGAGACACTTTTTTGCTGGGACAAAATGGAGACTCCCACTTTGCCAGGTAAGTAAACCTAATAGAAGGCATTCTACTATTTACAAGTGCATCTGGAACCCCCTTTGAACAAACCTCATGAAGCCTTAGCCATGGAGCACCCAGGCAGTCAGGAGGAGAGCCTCAGGTTGGGGTCGGAGGGCGACCGTGATCCTGAGAGATCAGGTCTGCATCCCACGGTAGTAGCAATGGAACTGTGTATGAGAGGGTCAGCAAAGTGGAAAACCAATGTTGCTGAGGCCATGCTGGAGCTATGAGTACGACTCACAGATCCTGTGCTGCAGCATAAGCCTCCAGAGTAGATGGTACTAGGATAGTCTCCTGTACCGTTAACTAAATGGAGCCACTTCAGGGGCTGGTCTCAATGATGCCAGTGCTGATGCCAGAGTCGACGGTCCCTCCTGAGCAGATGATTGCCTCAGAAACCAGGTTGATGGTTTCCCTTTAGTTCATCATGATGTAACAATTGAAAATAGTGAAGTTGTTTTGTGGTGGTATTCAGTTCCTTTTCTTAATAATGGCCATTGGTTTTTGTACCCAGCTTGTATCCTTGTCCACATGCTTGCTGGACTTTGGTGCCAGGGACCTTGATCTATCGGATACTAATCCCTTAGATGCCATCTTTCAGTGCCTCTTCCTCTGTAGCGGGGAGGGTGACCAGCCCTGATGATCAGTCAAAAACCAGAGGAGCACTTCTGATGGACACTGATGTGCTCAGTACCTTCTCTAAGTGGAAAGTCTCCAAGGGGGAATGCAGGACCATCTCCAGCAGAAGAAACTTAAGCCCAGCCTCCCTTTCTTGGTTCTTGGCTTAAAGTTATTGCAAATTTGACACCAATACCTGACATGAGTCTCCCTGTGACACTTCAGGCAACTGGAGTGCATGCCACTCACTGACATTGGCTTCTTGCAGGAATGGCATGGATTGAAACCCAGAGACCAAGGCATGCCCCGTCACCAGTACCCAGCAACAGGAACTGAAGTGTTTAAAAACACTTTAAAATAAAACTTATTTCTATAACTAACAAACAGCCTAAGGCATTAAAACTTCTGAAACAAGTACCAACTATCTACAAATATAAGGGGGGAGGAGAAATATTTCAATAGCTAGACCACATGTTCCATCCACATAGGATAGCTCAGTGGTTTGAGCATTGGCCTGCTAAACTCAGGGTTGTGAGTTCAATCCTTGAGGGGGCCACTTAGGGATCTAGGGCAAAATCAGTACTTAGTCCTGCTAGTGAAGGCAGGGGGCTGGACTCGATGACCTTTCGGGGTCCCTTCCAGTTCTATGAGATAGGTATATCACAGGCAGTAAGAAGGAACTGAGGGAGGGCAAGGGTCGGCTCTGCCCTTCATACCTTCAAGCCATGGTGCAAGGCAGCAGAGGGGGCATGTGCCACCCTGACAGGTACCACTCAGGGAAAAATCTCCCACAGCTGTGCACTAGGCACACGCACACCTGAAATGGAATGGACATGTGCAATCACTCGAATAACTAAATTACCACACTTGACCCCTGCACTGACCCATTTATCAACCAACCTTGACATTTTAGCTTCCATTTCTCATCTTGAACAGGAGTATAAATAGCAATTATAAATTAAAATACTCAGTGTAGTAGAAACACTATCATATACCTTATATCAATGACACTGATGGTGGTGGGAGGGGAGGATAGAAATTTGTGCAGTGCCTATTATTACAATACACCTCTACCCCGATATAACGCGACCCGATATAACACAAATTCGGATATAATGCGGTAAAGCAGTACTCCGGGGGAGCAAGGCTGCGCACTCCAGCAGATCAAAGCAAGTTTGATATAACGCGGTAAGATTTTTTGGCTCCCGAGGACAGCGTTATATCGGGGTAGAGGTATATATAGACTGCAATACAAACCTGGGAAATGAGCAATGAGCTTTTTATCTTTATCTTGCATAACATGCAGAGAATATATTGTATATGTATTTGACAAACAGTTTTATTTCCCATCCTCCACCTTAAGTTTCAGAGCATTCCTTGTACTTGGGCGATGGAGAAGTAAAGCATGAAAAATGTTAAAAGCTAAAAGGTTATTTATAGCCCCTGCACAATGTACATCTGCACAGATATGTACAAAGCTTTCTAACTAGCTTGTTCAACAGAAACATAAAATATTCCCTATCCTTTGACCTTTATTACACAGGCTCAGCCAATTGAGGAGTGGGAGATAAGGAAGCTTAGTCACAATTGAATTAAGATCCCTTTGATGGTGGTTCTCACAGGCATATTCTCCCGCAATGCTGGGTGAATGTACAGTCTTATCATCCTCACAGCATAAAAAACAAAATCAGTTTACCACTTAAGCCAGGTTCACATCATGGTGTAATTTTAAGCAAATAGGCATCTAAGACAATGGCTCTCAACCTTTCCAGAATACTGTACACCTTTCAGGAGTCTGATTTGTTTTGCGTACCCCAAGTTTCACCTCACTTAAAAACTACTTGCTTACAAAAACAGACATAAAAATACAAAAGTGTCACAGCACACTGTTACTGAACAATTGCTTACTTTCTCATTTTTACCATATAATTATAAATCAATTTAAATATAAATATTGTACTTACATTTCAGTGTATAATATATAAAGCAGTATAAACAAGCCATGGTATGTATGAAATTTTAGTTTGTACCGACTTCGCTAGTGCTTTTTATGCAGCCTGTTGTAAAACTAGGCAAATATCTAGATGAGTTGATGTACCCCCTGGAAGACCTCTGCATACTCCCAGGGGTACGCGTATCCCTGGTTGAGAACCACTGATCTAAGACACCAATTACATCCAATGTAAGCTTTGCTCTTTCTGAGACCCCAGATCATTTGAAATTGCACTAGGGCAACATATTTTGGGACCAAATATGGTTTCAAGATAGTTGATCTAATTGAAACATCTAAAGTCAAAATCCTCTGAATAGGTTGCACTTCAGCGTGAGCAAGCACCTCCTAGCTAGAGTGACAGCAACCAATTTCTATTTTTCTCTTAACAAGCGAGAGACAAAGCACTGATCAGAATCAGTTATAAAAATCAAGAAGGAACTCACCAGCAAGTGTGTAATCCATATCAAAACCAAAGCACTTTATCTTTTCCATTGCTAAACTTCTGTTCACAAAGACCCTGTAAAGAAGAGAGGAAATAAATCCATAGGGATAAGCATTTCTGGAATAAAATTATTTGGGAGTAAACTTATTTCTCTTATTATCAAGTGACGTGATCTAACATACCCAGACTATCCTAAATATGTAAAAATCAGAACTTACCTGAAAAATGAATGCACAGATCAGCTTTACCTGTCAGTATGCTTCCAATAAAGCCATGATTTTTCATGGTTATTCTCAAAATTAGTGTGTGTATAAACATACACACACCCTGGTACAAGTCCTGTAAAAATTCCTAAATACAGGAATGCAAGATCTCTTGAACCCAGGTTCACATACAAGAGGAAACTGGATGGGGAGGAATGATGAAGTTTGCCTGATTAAAATAAAATATGACAGAGAGGCAAGAAGAGAGGGAATGAGATTAGCAGTTTCCTGGATAAACATTTACTATTTGAGCCCTGTTTTGAATGAATCTGAAACTCAAGGGAAATTTAAAATGACCTCTCACCAAAATCTGACCAATACCATTATTAATCACTTAATATAACACCACAAAACACACAGTAAAATACATTCCCACCCCGAAGAGCATAGGGGAAGTGTTTACATTATTTGTAACAGTGTTATTTTCCAGTTTTTATTTTTACTATCAAAATCTTGTTGCAATGAGAATCTGTTCTGTATATTGTTCTGATACTTTGATTTCAGTGCACTGCATTCATTTCATCCAAAACAAACGAAAAACAAACAAACCAACCCAAGATAAAGAAATAGGTCAGAAAACACAAAAGAAACTGCATTCTGCTTCAGCTATTACATTAACTAATCCAGTTAAATTTCCCACATAATTTCCACCATGTAACTGATCTGTCGTTCCTCCTGATTTCTAGCCAGGGTTGGTCTCATCTGAGAACTAAAAAACAGAGTTACAAACAGCAAAGCCAAGGATTCCACTGTAGGGAGGAATCTCAGCTTGTCGTCAACAAGGCTGACGTTGGCCAGAAATTCCAAGTATTGCTAGAGATATCATGCCAAGAAAAAAAACTTGCCTAGAAATGTCTGAGAAAGGGGAATAGTACCCAAGCATTCGACTGCACTCTGGACCCAGTAAGGTTTTGTCTGGATACAAGCACACTGCCCTCAGCAGGATGCCAACATAATTAGCCTTCTCTGAGGCTAATTCAGAAACACTTCTTTGTGAAGGTAATGTAATGGGGAGAAGGATACCATAAACAATGACAACGGTAAGTGCAAAAACAAATAGACACCAATTCCATGAAGCTTCTAGTTTCAGAAGATCCTGAGATTCTTCTTCAGACTTATGGCAGCCTACATAACATGCCAGTTTAACTGTGTGTCAATCTACTGAAGCTAAAATTTAAACAGCAAACTTGTCAAGATCAAACTACCACCCTTCAATGCCAGCAGCCTTACCTCATCTCTCATAGATGTTCTTCTTGCAAAATGTGTAGCAGTCTGATTCATCTACTCATCTGAATCACATTACGCAAGTCCTTAAAGGTTTCTCTAGTACAAATGCAATTTTGCTTGAATCTGATTTTACTTTAGAACATCATTATGTCTGAACCAAGCCCTAAGATACCGTATGTCTTCTTGAATAGTGCTAGGGAAAACACATCTGTGGCTAACTTAACTAGTTATTGGATATCATTGTTGTTCCACACAGATCCACTTGGAATAGAGTTTCTTTGGCACTAGTATACTTTATCCCTAACCTTCCATGCTCGCTCTGGGACTCACAGTTTCCTGGCAAACTGCCCACCTCTGACAATGAGGCATGTAATGGGACTGAGGAGTTAACAATGACAATCTTTGCTGACAGATGTATGTAATATCTAAACGATGATTTATTCAGTAAAAAACCTGTGAATAAGTATAGAAATCCCTCTTGAAAATCTCAGAGGAGATCATAAACCACTCAAGCTTCACTCTTGAAATAAAGAAATCAGCTCTCTGGGCTGTGGTGAGACAAAGTGTCTGAATCAGCAGCATGAACCATGGGTGTTTTTTAAAAAGAAGTTTAGATATCTCAGATTTAGAACAGACCAATGCTAGATACTACATGAAGAAAGAAGCCTTTGTGTGAAGGAGATGCTACGTTCTATTGCTTCTGATACCAAGAAATGCTTCTAAATATCTAATTCAGTACATTGGTAAGCAGAAAATATTTCTGATCTGAAGTTTGTTCAGTTTGCTTTCTAAACAAGGAGGAAGAGAGGTGTAGAAGGGATAACACATTTCTGGGAAAAGTTAGAAATAGTTTTTGCCCAAGCGTGACTGGCCCTGCAAGAGCTGAATTGGGCCAGGTGGGCCCAATCAACTAATTAGGCTTCGAACAGGGGAGCTTTAGTCTGGAGGCAGCTAGTTAGAGAGAAGCTCAACTGCGAGGGACAGGCAGGGTTTCTACGAAAGACAAGAAAACTGGAAGAAGAGGGGACTGCAAGGAAGCAGTCACTCTCTGTGAAGAGGGAGGTGTGTGTTTGGGGAACTGCAGAGCTGAGTTGCCTAAAGTTACTCCCTGGAAGGAAGGAGTAAGGAGACTGGCAAACCCAGAGGAGTGGGGAGGGCATAGGTATGGAAGCAGCTCAGGGAAAGGTAGCAAGGTTCAGGGAATGGACCTGGGCTGCTGTGTAGAGGGTCGCTGACCAGAACCCATAGTAGCAGCGGGCCCAGTTTCCACTGCCAGCCACTGCGGGAGAGGCACCATGAGAAAGTGAAGCAAAAGACTGCCTGAGACAGCTGGAGAGCAGGAACTTTGATACCCCCGTTCCCGGAAGGGGAAACCACAATAGTAACTTGGCCAGAAGGCTGAGTCACAGAGAATGCTGTGGCTCCTGAGAGCGAGAGAGGGGCAGCAGAGGAGAAACTGGACGGGTGTGATGACAGCTGGAAGAGGCATCAGCCTCACCAAGCTAATCCCCAGGACCGCCAGAAGGCGGTGCCATCCAATGGTGAGTGGAGCAACCCCGTCACACCAAGTAATAGGGCTTGATTTTGTACATTCTTTGAGCCTCACGCCCTGGAGGAGAGTTTGCCTGCAGAGAAAGAGGACTGAATGTCTGCCACACTGAAGAGGAGGGAAGGGTTACAAAGGAAAATTAGAAGAGCCTCACAATTCTGAAGAGGGTTTCAATTATGGTTACAATGGAATTGACCAGAAATGACGGTCAATGGAATTGACCAGAAATGACGTTTCAGCCTTCAACATTCTTTTCATTAATCTGTTTAAGAATGCTCAACAAAATATTAACAAACAGCACAGTGGGTTTAAAATAAAACCTCATGTTGGTACTGGAGATAAAGCATGGTTTTTCTAGCTGCAATTACCAACACTGGCCAGGAAACCAGAATTAATAACTCTATTCTTGTGAAAGCCACTAGTGACCTTTAATGACTCTACAAATGTTCAAGACCTTAATTTTAAATCCCAATTAAAACATAACATCTCCTGTTCATGGTGCCCACCTTAATACCATAGAATCATAGGACTGGAAGGGACCTCGAGAGGTCATCTAGTCCAGTCCCCTGCACTCATGGCAAGACTAAGTATTATCTAGACCATTCCTGACAGGTGTTTGTCCAACCTGCTCTTAAAAATCCCCAATGATGGAGATCCCACAACCTCCCTAGGCAATTTATTCCAGTGCTTAACCATCCTGACAGTTAGGAAGTTTTTCCTAATGTCCAACCTAAACCGCCCTTGCTACAATTTAAGCCCATTGTTTCTTGTCCTATCCTCAGCGGTTAAGAACAACAATTTTTCTCCCCCCTCCTGGTAACAACCTTTTATGTACTTGAAAACTGTTATGTCCCCTCTCAGTGTTCTCATTTCCAGACTAAACCAACCCGATTTTTTCAATCTTCCCTCATAGGTCATGTTTTCTAGACCTTTAATCATTTTTGTTGCTCTTCTCTGGACTTTGTCCACATCTTTCCTGAAATGTGGCGCCCAGATCTAGACACAATACTCCAGTTGAGGCCTAATCAGCGCAGAGTAGAGTGGAAGAATTACTTCTTGCATCTTGCTTACAACACTCCCGCTAATACATACCAGAATGATGTTTGCTTTTTTTGCAACAATGTTACACTGTTCACTCATGTTTAGCCTGTGGTCCACTATGACTCCCAGATCCCTTTCCGCAGTACTCCTTCCTAGGCAGTCATTTCCCATTTTGTATGTGTGCAACTGATTGTTCCTTCCTAAGTGGAGTACTTTGCATTTGTCCTTATTTAATTTCATCCTACTTACTTCAGACCATTTCTCCACTTTGTCCAGATCAATTTGAATTTTAATCCTATCCTCCAAAGCGCTTGCAACCCCTCCCAGCTTGGTATCATCCACAAACTTTATAAGTGTACTCTCTATGCCATTATCTAAATCACTGATGAAGATATTGAACAGAACTGGACGCAGAACTGATCCCTGCAGGACCCCACTCATTATGCCCTTCGGCCATGACTGCGAACCACTGATAACTACTCTCTGGGAATGGTTTTCCAACCAGTTATGCACCCACCTTATAGTAGCTCTGTGATAAATAAAGTGGAGGGATAGCTCCCTTTGATGTACACCCAGCCAGCCAGTTAGCTGTAAAATCCCTCTTGGTAGCTGTTCTTTACTTGCTTTACCTGTAAAGGGTTAAAAAGTCCCCCAGATAAAAAAAAAAAAAGTGGGCACCTGACCAAAAGAGCCAATGGAAAGGCAGAACTTTTTAAAATTGGGAAAGAAACTTTGCCTTTGTCTTTTGTTCTCTGGACTGGAGGGTCAGAGCAGCCATGCTATAAGCAGCTAAGCCAGGTATGATTATAAGTCATCAGATCATGCCTAGAACTTCTTATCTGACTCCAAATGTGTAAGTAGATCAGAATGTTTAGCTAGACGCGATTAGGGTTATTTCTTTTATTTCTTATTGGCTTGTGGACTCCTCTGTGCTAACCCCAGATGCTTTTGTTTGCTTGTAACCTTTAAGCTGAACCCCCAAGAAAGCTATTTTGGGTGCTTGATTTTTGGAATTGCTCTTTTAAAATCTAGCAAAAGCCTGAGTTCCAAATGTATTTTCTTTTTGTTTCTAATAATAATTTTTTTTTTTTTTTTTAAGAACAGGATCGGATTTTTGGTGTCCTAAGAGGTTTGTGCATGTTGTTTAATTAGCCAGTAGCGACAGCTAATTCCCTGTGTTTTCTTTCTCAGCTCTTCCTGGGGGGGGGGGGGAGGAGAGGAGGGGTATGAAAGGGCTTGAGGGTACTCCACAGGGAGGAATTCCCAAGTTCTCCTTCCTGGGTTCAAAGGGTTTTTGTTTTGTTTTTTGCATTTGGGTGGTGGCAGCGTTTACCAAGCCATGGTCAGAGAAAAGCTGTAACCTTGGGAGTTTAATACAAGCCTGGAGTGGCAAGTATTAATTTTTAAAATCCTTGCGGGCCCCACTTCTGCACTCAGAGTGACAGAGTTGGGAATCAGCCTTAATCTCCATCTAGGTTGCATTTCCATGGTTTGTTTATGAGAAGGTCATGCGAGATAGTATCAAAAGCTTTACTAAAGTCAAGATATACCACATCTACCACTTCCCCCCATCCACAAGGCTGGTTACCCTGTGAAAGAAAGCCATTAGATTGGTTTGACACAATTTGTTCTTGATAAATCCATGCTGACTGTTACTTATCACCTTATTATCTTCTAGATGTTTGCAAATTGATTGTTTTATTATTTGATCCATTATCTTTCCAGGTACAGAAGTTAAGCTGACTGGTCTGTAATTCCCCAGGTTGTCCTTATTTCCCTTTTTATAGATTGGCATTATATTTGCCCTTTTCCAGTATTCTGGAATCTCTCCCATCTTCCATGACTTTTCAAAGATAATCGCTGACGGCTCAGGTATCTCCTCAACCAGCTCCTTGATTATTCTAAGTTGCATTTCTTCAGGCCCTGGTGGCCCATGCTGGGTACATATCCATTCAGGGCCCAATCCTATGAACGTTTACTATCAGAAGTAGCTCTTACCACTTTAAATAGTCCTATTTCTATTCAAAGGGACTACTCAAAGTAGTAAACATCTGCAGTATCCAGAACCTACAGAGAAAAGTCCTACCCACTGAATCATCTCTACCATTTCTGCAACCCCTAGAGGCTGCTGACCAGGCTCAAGCCCTTCACTTGAGTAATCTGTTGAGATCACAGTCCAAGGAGTCATGGCTGATGAAGAAAGACCAGCTTCAGCATCAAGAATATTGACCAAATACACTTACTGGTTAAAAAAATAGATTTCAAAATCTTCCCATGGGATACCGTCTGGAGAGACGGGATAAACGCACCTTTGATCTAAAAGCTGTACAGCAGCTGCAGAGAGACAGTTCTTTTCATCCCAAAATACATGAGAAGAATGATCCTTTGATCTCTGAAGAGAAGGGAGCATTGACATATTTTCTAAATATTCCTTTGAAACTAGGTAAATAAGGTATCAAAGAAGTTCTCGGAGTGTAAATACAGAAAGCATGTGTATTGTTAGCAGGACTGCCTAAAACAGCGGTTTTCAAACTTTGAGCTCAGCCCCCCTTTGAGTTACAATTTTTGGTTGCGTCCCTGCACAAACCAGACAAAAATAAACACCATAACTGCCCCTCCCCCTTTGGATTGTCAGCAGGGGGGAAGGCGCGTGCAACAGTTTCTGGGGGCAGTGGATGTTGACACTGACCCACAGGCTGGATGGCCTGCTGAGGTTAGCAGGGGATGGAAATGGGGCTCCCTCCCTGTGCCCCACCGCACGGGGCTGCCCTCCTGAATGCTTCTCCGTGCCTCTATAGGGGGACACCCCCCACAGTTTGAAACCCTCTGGCTTAAACAGTCAAGAGGTAAGTCTGAAAATAAACTCACTGAAAACTTTTTCATGCCAAGAGATCTGAGGTTGTAACGAACACCTTTCTTCTTGCTCAAATCAGACAGAAAATCTTGATTTCACCTCCATCGATTTTGGCCTTTTCCATTAAGCAAATGATGTTTGTTTTTTTTACCAGAGCACTGGTGTTAAAAATCAATAAGATATGGAAGTGTGACAACACTGGGTAACAAAACAAATCAGATCATATTCACAGCATAAAAACACCTTCTGTACCAGAGCAGCAACAACTGAAAATCATTCTCTGAGTTGACTTGAAGGGGTTATTATTACTGACTCCCTAGCTCCACCTCTCCACTCTAGGAATGCATTTTCATAAATATAGCACTCTTGTGTTACTTCTTTCCTTTCCCCAGGGATATTACTGTGAAGGTTTTCTGTAGTTTTGCATGCCCTGAAGGGAGTAGCCAAATGCGCCCACCTGTCTTATAGGATGATGGTGTCCCCATCACTTTAAATAGCCCCCAGTCTTCAATGTTCTCCTTTTAAAGGACATTAACATGAGGAGCTTATCTTTCTTTCTCTGTAATAAGATAGCAGCAATAGAGAAGATGATGATTGGAACTGAGCTCCCTTCAACCACTGTTTCCACTCTCTTCTCAAATGCACAGCTTCCTCGTGTGATGGAAGGTCTAATAGTCAAGGCCACCTTTTCTGGTGATACATTGAGGTGTCAAGGAACGGAAAGGAGAGAGGAAATTAAATGCACTTAACCCTTCTTTATACACATTAAAGTGTTTACTTCTACTAGATGACAGTACAGAATCAGCTAATTGCCCTGATCCTCTTGAGAACGGTAGGTCATTTGCCGGAGCACAAAGACATAAGGGCCCCGCAAGTCCTGGAACAGCACTTAACTGGAGACCACCATCTGAGTTACTTTGTTTCTGAGCTATGAGTGTCTGAAAGATGGGCCACAGCAGAGAAGAAACGGAAGCCTATAACTGTTTAAGGCAACAGACTGGGAAAAGCTTGGCTAGATTAGAAAAGGGGGCTCAAAATGAGCTGGAGGCTGTTGTAAAAAACAAAAGGGAAAAATTGCTAGCCAGAAAACACAGGAGGGGCAAATTTACCCTGAAGTTTTGTTACAGTAGAATATCCTTTAACACAGTGACCGTACTGCTTGTTTCCCTTTTAAGCTCTAAGATTTACCCTAGGTAACAGAAAAATACACTACATAGTAGGGGGGAAAGGAAGCACTGTACATGAAGGTGAATCTACAATGACCTGACTTTCATCATAGCTGCAATTCGCTGTGCTGTAAACAATTACAAAAGAGGTGATCTTGTTTTTGCAACAAATTAATGATTTTTGAGTAACGTGTCTGAATACAAACTCTCATAATAGAAGAGAAGCTCTGCTTACTAGAGAGAAAATTCAGAATTGGCCTCATTACACTAGAAAAGGAATGCCAACTAAGAAGAATCCTGTTTATTTTGTTTAACCAAAAGCTCAGAAGCAATCATGAAATAAACATGCAGCATTCCTGTACCATGACCAGTGAAATATACATGTATTGCACAACTGAGAAGGGAACTTGGCATGTCTTCCAGTGCCTAGGAGCAAGAGAAAGGAATTAACACAGTGGGGGCAGGGAGGTAGTCTACTTGCATAACCTTGTTTTTAAACCATGTCAGAAAATGAGCAAAGTGAAGGATAGATATTCTTTTTAAGCAATGTTTATTTAAAGTAGTGCCTTTTACTGGGATTACACTTGTGGCGAGTGGTGGGAGGGGGGCACATTTTATATTTCTACTTTAAAGAAAGACTGTAGTGATTAGCTTTGGCTCAACCCATCCCAGAAACAGGGGCTAGCCAGAAAATTTGGATCTGGATTTCAATTTCCTCAAAGTTTGGGGGTTTGGGTACATCTTTATTTTAAATACAAATATCTTCAATGATCAGCAGAAGTGGCAAGAAAAGTTAAGAAGGGACAAGCAGCAGCTGAATGGATTTGTCTTTTTCAGTGTATCAAGTCTAACAGCCTCCCCCTCCCTGGCTTAAAAGGGGTGACGACACTGATAAAATTAGTGCCTGCTGTACCATTGCTTTTTGTGACCTTGGTGTGCTTTTACTGCTGGAAAGCTAGTCCCCTGGTATACTGTGGCTGGTGGAGACATAGAAATGATGCATGCTGCTGTCAGAAATTACCAAATAGCATTCTGTCTCAGCAAAAACAGCGACCTCCAGAAGCTACAGTGAAACTAGATGAACCTGTGACTGAGGTCAGACATATTTAATGGAAATATGCAGGTTCCCTGAAAACATTTATGTGACACCAGCCTGTCTTTTCTTTGGCATGCTGGATGCCTTGGCACCTGCCTTAAAAGGGTTAATGCAAAACTTTAAAACTACTACTGTCAGTGGAGAGACAAGGTGGGTGAGGTAATATCTTTTATTGGACCCACTTCTGTTGGTGACTGAGAGAAGCTTTCGAGATTACACAGAGCGTTTCTTCAGCGCTGCGTAAGCTTGAAAGCTTGTCTCTCGCACCCACAGAAGTGGGTCCGATAAAGGATATTACCTCACCCCACCTTGCCTCTCTAATATCCTGGGACCACCATGGCTACAACAACACTGCATAAAATCAGTGGAGTCATATTGGGTTTTGCTGACTCTTGTCCCTTTTGGGAGGTATTGACCATTCCACATATCAAGTAACTTATTTCTTACATTTAACTTTTTTCTTTTGGCATTTACTCCATCTTCAACCTAACAAAGCCCTTTATAACTGGTTTCCATGTTTTTAATCATTTCTTCTGGAGATGGTGTTTGGACTTGGGTCAGGTTTAGGTGGAGGTAAGGGGTCAGATACGAGGCTGATGAAAGAGTCAAACTGGACAAACACCAAAATCTCACAAACTGTTCTCACAACATTTCCAATATCCAGGTTTGAAAGCTCAGAGGGCTGACTGTTGTTGCAAACTGGAAAATTTGGATCTCACTTGAATCCAAACCCTGGTAGGGTCATAGCAGGGGCAAGGAGCCAGAAATATGAATATGAACTCTTTCCTCTGAAATTCAAAGGAATTCAGAGTCAAGATTCTAGTTTTGTCCATTTTTATTCCCATTGTTTCGGTTTTCTTCCCAAGTGACAGCAAGATGCTGAGCAGCTCACATATGGATTCAATCCCAAAATAACATCCATCTGCTCCATGGAACTATTGAAGTGGGCATCATGGAACATTTTCAAATTGAGTTTCTTTATTATTATTAATTTGGCAGTTGCACTGTTTTGTCATATTAATATGATATACTACTTTCTAGTTGAGGATCTCGAAGTGTGTTACCAGCATAAATTATTTAGTTCAGTGGTTTTCAATCTTTTTTCATTTGTGGACACCAAAATTTTTTTGAATGGAGGTGGGGACCCCTTTGGAAATCTTAGATATAGTTTGTGGACCCCTAGGGGTCTGCAGACCACAGGATGAGAATCACTGATTTAACTCATACGACTTCTGTGAGATATTATACAGGTAAACTGAGGCAAAGAAATATGAAGTGACTTGTCTAAGATCATATTGTAAGTCAGTGGCAGAAGTGGGATGTAGAATTCAGAAATCTTGACTGCCAGTTCCCAGCCCTAACCACTAACTTAAAATAAACCAACTATACTCTGGCTGACAACTTTCAAAACAAATGACAACCCAGTGTGATTCAAAATGGCAAAAGATATTGAATTCCCAACATCTGTATTTCTAATGAAAGAGACACCTCAGTCTTACTGCCCAGGTAAACCACAGCCAAAATTACATAAAATAAAACGGTAGCAAATACCTGACTGCTGTTTCTTGGTAACTGTCATTGACAAGAGTGGATGAAACCCCAATTTTTTCCATTATTCAACTTCAGCCAGTTGCGGACGTTGTTGAAAACTCAAAGAACTATATGTGGAAATCCAGAAGTGTTCGCTCCAAGTTTAAAAAAAAAAAAAAAAAGACACTAGGGCAATTTGGTGGCTCATAGTCAATCTAGTTCTTGTCTAATTGCAATCATGCTAAATGATAGTACTCATACAGAGGGATTGGCCTAGAGGTTATCCTCAACCGGGATAAGTCACCAAATACTGGATAGGGGAGGAGGCCTTAAATGTGCACACATTGAAAAAGAGCTTCCTGATATTGACATCAATTTTATTTTCACATTCAAACTTATGGTACCAATACCAGCTTATAGTAATGCGGTGTCTTCTTACCAATAACCTCAGTCAGAAGCTAGATGTACTTCTGTCTCTATGTTAATTCATTTTAAGGCATCGCTTATTAACAGGCTCCCACATCATATAACAAGGCTTGTAATTGATATTAACACTAACAAAGGTGTTTCATTTAAAGCTGCACATAGTAAGTAAACCTTTATTCTGAAGATGAAAAGCCACAGTCTATACTCCACTATTGGCTTTGATAGTTCTTTATGTTGTTGTTTTATAGCATTCTTGTGGACTTTTATGAGTGCTGAGAATGAGAGAGTACCTGATGTCTTAGATACAACCATCTATGAAACTAAAGCTAACATTTCATGCAGATTCCTCATATTTTGGCTAAGACTCAGAGGTTTTGGGTTTTTTTTATTTTCCTTCAGGTTCCTTTAGGGTTTAATGTTTTCAAGCTTTTCTCAGTGTACTCTGTAAAAATTATGTGGTAACGTCATCCAGAGGACTGTAATTCCTTGAACAGCTGTACAAATCAATGTAATAACTAAGCAAACTTTTTTGGGGGGACGGATGGTAGAGGGGAGCCAAGTTTGATTTTTGAGCATTCTTGTCTGTGGAATTTAGGCCCACAATCTTCTAGTCATCAGGCTCTGAGTCATATAAACTGCACCAAATAAACCAGTCTCAAGAGTGGCATTCCTGTCAATAATGTTAAATATTATCAACCAGAGTGATATAACCCAAAAAGTGCAGCATCTGAAATAGTTCATTCCAAATGTCATGGTAAGATATAGTTCAAAAGGGACACCTTCAAGTTACAATGAAAATGTAGGCTTAATTTTAAAAACTAATTTTTACAAAGTCCAATATTAATAAAAAATCATTTTTACGTCAGTGATTTTGTTTGAGTTGGAATGTTTGCAACTTCATCCTAGTGCGTGAGAACCAGAAAGTGTACCTGGTCTATTTCTTTTGTCCAAGATGGATGAAATGCATGAAGTAAACAAACAATGTAAGTGGTGATATGCAAATTTGATTTTCAACATTCTTTCAGATTTAATAAAATCAGGTATTAGTAGTAACAGGTAAAGAAACCAGAGTTGTTTTTGTTGTTGTTTTTTTACGAGTGTACTTTTAACCCAATATGGAGTCTTCATGCTGTATCAAAACTTAATATCAGTTATCATACTGAGCTCCAAGTTGGCAGGCTTGTCACATTTATAGTATTGCCAACCTCAAACATTCAAAAATCATAAGTCAGGCCCCCAAAAAATCAGGAGATCAGTTAAAAATAATAAAATTTTAAAAAATAATAAATCTGGAATCCTTTTTATTTTTCTTCTGGTGTTCTATCTTTTAGTATTCATGTTTTCAAGCTTCTCTCTGCAACAATGGGGGCTAGAAACTTACTTTAAAAAAAAAAAGAAAGAAAGAAAGAATCTCAGCTTTCTAACAGTCACATCTCTCCAGCAACTGGGTCTTTACAACAAACACCAAATATCACAATATTCACAATAAAATTGTGAGATTTGCTACAATGCATTTAAAAAGGAATGAAGAACTTAAGGATTCATACTTTATTCTTGATACACCTCTACCTCGATATAACGCTACCCGATATAACACGAATTCGGATATAACGCGGTAAAGCAGTGCTCCGGGGGGGCGGGGCTGCGCACTCCGGTGGATCAAAGCAAGTTCAATATAACACAGTTTCACCTCTAACACGTAAGATTTTTTGGCTCCCAAGGACAGCGTTATATGGAGGTAGCGGTGTATTTATCTTTTAGGAATTTGCCAATAGTGCAGATGTTTTTCAAGAGTCAAAAGCAAAGTAGGTCAATGCTAAAATAATTTTAAACAACTGGAAGTGACAATGGCAGCAACAAGACGGCAAACAATTGTGATAAACACACTTAATTTATACAGTACAAACCAACCACCAGAAAAATATACAGTAAAGTCAATGGGTGAAATCCTGGCCCCACTGAAGCCAATGTCAAAACTCCCAGTGACTTCAACAGGGCCAGGATTTCACCCCATGAAGTTATGCAGATATAAACCTGGTGAAAAGGAGCACCAGGCCCTAGAGCTATATTTGCACCATCATGATTTAGTTACATTTATTAGAAGTTTGATTTTGATATAGTGATTTCCTACTGTCCATAGGCACCCCAGAAGAGACTCCCTCACACCTTGACCTACCAGCTTGCACAGGGAGTCCTAACTAAATTCTAATGCCTCCGACTCAGCCAGACACCAAAATATATTTAATAGTAAAATGCAACTTTTCAGAAATTCACCTTGGGCTTCACGATTTTGCCTTTACATGTCTCACCTAGCAAACTTTGCCTATCATAGCACAGTAAGGTATTTTCCTCCATTTAGAGAATCAAAGATGTATAACCTGTAAAACACCTTCTAGGAAGTAACACCCTACATGAATCACAAGTGCAGTATGACATTCAGGTGTAAAGTATCAATTGGGAAACTTGGTATTTGCATTTCCGTTATCAGACCTATATCTCCCTCCAAGACACTGTCACAACATTTGTTTTATTTTCAAATTCTGATTATTTTACTAGAATTTTTAAAAACAACTGATTTCAGTCGTGCAAAAGGGGTACATATAGTCTCTTTGAATATGATAAAATAATTACATGACTTATTAAAATTACAGTTAAAACTTTTACACATATCTCCCTCAAACAACAACATTTGTCATAGTCATTACATTTTTTTAAAAAAACCTATAATTCTACAGCTATCCAGTTAAGTCTTTTATTAGCACACAGAACGCATCTTCCTCTAGAAAGGAAGGATGATCTTGAGGTCAAGGCACTGAACTGTGCCTCAGAAGATCAGGATTCAATCCTTAGCTCTGCCAGACGTCCAGTGTGATCTTGGGAAAGCCACCTAATCTCTCTGTGCCTCAGTTCCCCATCTGCAAAACGGGGGTAATATTTCCTTTATTTCATTGTCTTGTTTAGTTAGAGTGTAAACTCCTCGGGGCAGAAGCTGTCTCTTACTATGTCTGTAGAGTGTCTACCACAATGTGTCTACCTGATCTGGGTTTGGGCTTCTAGGTGTTACTGTAAGAAGGATACTAATATTATAAGATGTAATACTAAAATAAATAACCTCTGTTTTTGTATTTCGCTTCCCCCATACTTATATTTATAACCTTCAATGTCTAAATAGTGTCTATTCTTTCCCACTTTGCATTGGAATAATATGGAAGAATTGGAACAATTACTATGACATTTTTGCTATTGGGTATTTATCAACTTGAAAAAATGAATGATAGTTTCCATTGCAAAATTTGGCCTGAGATTAACCTTTCCACTGCAGTAGTGAGGGTTTACCACTTGTATCTCAACTGTTTAATCTGTAAATTCCTGCAGGTAGGAATCATGTTGATTTATATGTTGTATACCAATGAGCATTCTATTGGTGCTCAGTAAATAACTCCAGAATGGGTGTGGGGAAGTCATTTTCAAGTCTCTGCCAGTGAACAAGATGCAATCAGAAATTTGTTTTACATTTTATTTCCCTAACCCTACAAAATATGGGCACAGTTTACATTACGTAAAAAACATACCGGTGATAGGCTTCCCGACGGTACTTTTTCAGAGCATGCCTATCCATGTTCGCAGGAATATCTGCTGCATTCTGGAGTCTGTCACTCCATGAGGTTGTCATTTTTAAATGATCACTTAATTCTGGAAGAGAAAACAGAGAAATTTGCTTAACCTGCAACATGTTTCACGAGAGTATTGTATAGCTGTTTCCTGATTACAAAAGGATCTTACAGTACTAAGAAAATTCGACAAGATGCCTACTGTAACTACTTGTGTTTATAGGTCAAACTTGTAAAGGAAGTGACTGGAGATGTCTAAGTTCTTACGTGTTTGCACTTCCAGTCATATGAATCCTAGAAAACACACTTTGCTCTGGATGCCATCACCAAACACAAACTAAAAATATCAGGCCCAATGTCTGCTCCAAATGTCTTTGAAATACCAATTTAACTTTACCATATATATCATCTTTCATACAAACTGCACCTCAAAATGTTTTCCCAGAGTTAAATAATGTGGTATCAGATGTAAATAATAAATATTAGCAGATGGAGAGAGAAGCTAAGACATATGGGGAAGGGAAAAAAGATGTTTTTAGCTGAGATTTCAAATGTGATGCAGAGTCAATAAAGCAGAGAGATGCAGTGTGGCTACTCCAGACGGCTGGAATTCCAGAGGTTTTCATATGTGTGTTTAGAGACAGGCCTTGTTTTTGCTGCTAAAAAAAAATAAAAAAAAAATCAGTATTTTTTACCTCAGGGTAACTAACAGGCATAAACTATCACAGGGTAAAAACACACAGAAGACAAGGCACTGTAGTTTTACAGAGAGGTAAATGAGGCAAAGTCAACCCCAGGTGGGGGTCTAGTGCTGATCTTGCCTAGAAGTTTTATCTTGTGTTTATACCTTGGGATAGCTCACACACTTCAGTTACCCCAAGGTACAAATACACTTTTTAGCAATGAAAACAAGGCCACAGAAAAGAGGGGCACTGTGCAAGCAGAGGGAATGGGGAGAGGAGTAGAAAGAAATGACTGTAATAATTTACACTGGTATCATTTTTCAGCTTCACTCAGGTAACATATGAGGCACATTTGCAATGTATGCAATATTAATGAGTCAAATATTAACCATCTCAACTCTCCGGTAAAGTAGGTATTTACTGCCCTCCCTTTGCAGCTGGGAAGCTAACACACAGAGAAGTTAAATGACTTTCACAAGGTCACAAACAGAGGTGATTATCAGAGCTAGGTTTAGAACTCCAGGCTCTGGTTCCCATTTCTGGGCTCAAACCCCTACACCAAATCTATAGATAGTTTTAAAATTGAAGAGGACAGTTTTGAGAGAGAGAGAGTGTGTGTGTGTGTGTGTATTTTATTTGATTGCCATGAAATAAACGATATAAAAATCAAACCAAGGATAAACAATTTGGTTACAAAAATATGTCCCACACTCAGCACTCTGTGACCACTTTCCAATTACTAAAAAGCAAGATTTAACAAATGAATTTGCACCACATCCTGAACGCCGCCAGGCTTTGGCAGACAGCCTGAGGAAAGGCATTCCAGAGCTGAGAGCTCTCTACCAAGAATTCCCTGCTACACAGCCAGGAGGTCAAACTCTGAGGAGCAGACAGCAAGAACATTCCAGCCAACTGCAACTTCCACAACAAGGCACACAGGGGGAAAGTGTTTCTGCAATAGCCGATTCCCAGGCCATTTAGGGCTTTATAAATAATTAACAACAACAATAACTGCAGTAGTCCAGGAAAGAGGAGACAAAAAGCAAACATGTCTGTGGAGAGAAAGGAAGGATCGCGAACTCCAGGTCAGTGGATGTTTAGAAGGTGCTCTGGGACCTTAGAAGTAGTGATGGATCGAATTAAGACCCCAAGACTGCAAACCACAAAGACTAAGGGCGGACATGCCCTCAGCAGATGGAACAGTCACAACTCCATCAATTCCTCAAGAGGCTTCAACATACCTAACCTACCAGCATCACCTCTATCTTTCCTGGATTAATCTTAAAGCAGCTATCTTTCATCTATGGATTAGGACTCTGAGGGAAATAAATATGGCCACTAAGTGGTAATGATCACTCAAAAAGATCTCAGGGCCACCGGGGCTCTGTGGAAGCAACGTCATAAAGGAGAGCATTTGATTCTTTTTCCACGTGAAGGCAGTCTGAATCCATCAACCTGCCAACCATTCTGAACATTTACACTTGTCTACCTTTTCAGATGTCTCCATCACAACACAAAGACACAAAAAATGACAGGCCACAATCAAAGTCAGAAGACTTTTTCCATTACTTTAGCCTCATCTTGTCACTTCAACTGCTGCATGCCATTTTTGTGCCATCTTGAAAAAAAGATGATGATACAGTGGAAAGGTGCATCTGAGTAAGAGTGCATTACAAAGGCCAGCAATGCCATGGTCTTTGGATAGTATCATTCCGAAAAGAATTCCGGAACACAGTGGATCCATTTCTTTCTCAGATGGTGGGAGTATTTTAATTGTTCACCTTTAATCACATCCTTACATGAATGAGGAGCCAATGGAGTTGGTTGAGGTCCTGGGAGATGTGTCTGGTTTTGTAACAACATGTGAGAAAGCAGCCAGCATTATTCTGTGCATGTTGGAGTTTGAAAAGCTGAGATTTGGGGGAGCTACAGAAATCAGAGCTGCAACAACCAAGGCAAAAGGAAATGAAGGCATAAAGTAGTAGAAATTTCATTAAATTTAACTTTATTTAGATAACATTGCATGATAACAAATCCTACCAATGCAGCAATGTTTGATAATCATGTAAACTCTAACAGGCACTTCGCCAGGTAAGTAGGTATTGCTCATACAGCAATGTACCTGCTTTGAGATAAAATATTAGGAACACACAAAAGGCACAAGGTCTGCAAATTTGTGGCCCCAATCCTGAAAGCCTTATTCACACAAGCAGCCCCACCTGACTTCAATGGAACTACTCTGGTAAATTGGAGTTGTAGATTCAGATTACCTGTGTGAATAAGAGTGAAAAGATCCCACCCTAGGTTTTCTTTTTTTTTTCTTTTCTTTTCTGAACACAAGTTCCTCTTTAAAATGATGCCAAGGATAGTGACTAAAAATATGATGGTCTAAACTACTCCATCCATTTGTAAGTTACTGGGATAAATATCTGAGTGGGCAGCTGGCCAGTCAAGATTTTCAACTCTGAGCAAATGAAATATGATCATCTTTCTTTAGTTACAAATCTATTTTTGAGATTAATCATCTGTAAATAGCTCCACAAAAAATAGAAACCTTTGCCTAGATAAGATGTTTTAGAAATATCTTCCTATGATTTATTACAATTGTGGTTCCTGCTAATGCAGTCATAATTAAGCGCCTTAGTGTTTCTGATACAGAGCTCATTTCGAAGAGGTATTTTAAAAAGCTTGCTGTGAAACTCTGATCCAGGCTAGCACATGACACACAAGAGTGTCTGGAGAAGAACATGGGATTTTTAAACACAAATTTTGAAATAAACTGATTTCCTTCTTTGTTACACCATGCCGTATTTAGAGAATTACCCATCGAAAAGTTTTGCAAATGTTGGCAAGACAGAATAGCATGCCATTGACATTCTCCCCTTCAGGGGGACTTTTACTGGCTATTTTTCTTTCCTTCATTTTTCTGCAAATGGTTAGAAATTTCTGCATCCCAGAGTAATATATATATATTTGGCTTTAGTACACTATTCTTGGTTCAGCTGATTTTGTTTTTAATACTTCGACCAAGTCAGTTCATAGGATTACATGCCAAAAAAGTATAAATAAATAACAGCAGTGACAATCCCACTTTTCTAGTACATTCTCAGGGTACGTCTACACTACGGGATTAGTCCGAATTTACGGAATTCGATTTTTTGAAACCGATTGTATAAATTCGATTGTACGCGGCCACAGTAAGCGGATTAATTCGGCGGTGCGCGTCCATGTACTAAGACTAGCGTCGAATTCCAGAGCGTTGCACTGTGGGTAGCTATCCCATAGCTATCCCATAGTTCCCGCAGTCCCCCCCGCCCATTGGAATTCTGGGTCGAGATCCCAATGCCTGATGGGACAAAAAATATTGTCGCGGGCGGTTCTGGGAACATCCTCCCCCTCCCTCCGTGAAAACAACGGCAGACAACCATTTCGCGCCTTTTTTCCTTG
>QXTE01000090.1:3570806-3594599 GCA_003942145.1 Platysternon megacephalum
CACCCTGCACCCCAACCCCCTGCCCTGAGCCCCCTGCTGCACCCCGACCCCCTGCCCTGAACCCCCACCGCACCCCTCCTGCACCCCAACCCCCTGCCCTGAGCCTCCTGCCGCACCCTGCACCCTGACCCCCTCCTGCACCCCTCACCCCAACTCCCTGCCCTGAGCCCCCGCCACACCCCACACCCCTCCTGCGCCCCCTGGGGGCAGGGAGGGGGCAGAGTTGGGGTGGGGATTTCGGGGAAGGGGTTGGAATGGGGGCAGGGAAGAGGTGGGAAGAGGCGGGGCAGGGGCGGGGCCTCATGGAAGGGGTGGAGTGGGGGCGGGGCCAAGGGCGGCGGGGGGGAGGTGTCAGTAAATGCGGCCCTCAGCCCAATGTACTAGTCCTCATGTGGCCCTCGTGGTCATTTGAGTTTGAGACCCCTGGTCTACACACTGCAGTTAAACAACAACGGCTGGCCTGTGTCAGCTGACGGGCTCTCAGGGCTCAGGCTAAGGGGCTGTTTAATCGCAGTGTAGATGCTGTAGCCTGAGCCCAAATGTCTACACCACAATTAATTAAACAGCCCCTCAGCCCGAGTCAGCTGACACAGATCAGCCACTGGTATTTAATTGCAATGTAGACATACCCAAAATGCCTATTGTTATTCCATTTTCCCTAATTTCTATCTCTAGATTGCTAGTTCCTTAGAGCAGGAACCACTATTTTTGAATATTTGGGATGCACCTAACACAGGTGCTATTGTAAGTAAGTAAATAAATAAATAAATAATGATATTAGGACCACTGACTATCTCCTGGATCTTTCACCTTGTTGATAGTACCTATATTTTATTTTTTAAAATATGATCATAACAATTAAAAACAACCTCCCTCCCAAAGTATGTTGGTTTAATAATGTCAGCATTGACTCATGCCAATGAAAACAACAAAATCTAAAAACGGGTCTGAAACTTATTTTTACCCATTCATTTTTGCTAAACAATAGACAGCTGACCTGCCATTTGCACTAGAAAGAACTGCATGGATAAAAAATGGAGTTCCAATCCTCAATCTAAATTTCACTGTTTTGGAAGGATTACACTAATTCCCTTAACTCTTCATTTACACATTTCTTGTTATTTTTGTCTAACTGTAGGGTGCCAATTCAAATCATTCTCAGCTTATCAGCCAATAATTTTGTTTAGTAGCCAATCACAAAATCATTTCTGAAGGGCGTTTTAATTATTGCTACTTTTGAAAAAATAGATCATCAATTAATTTAAAACTCTAGCAATTTTGTGAAAGCCCACAATTTCCAAATGTAAGCAGAGAAGACTGTAAATAACCTAAACCGGAAGAAGAACTCAGTGTAGCTCGAAAGCTTGTCTCTCTCACCAACAGAAGTTGGTCCAATAAAAGATATTACCCTCACCCACCTTTCTCTAAACCAGAAAATTGTTATTTTGGTATTTTCCCTGCCTTGTGCCTTGAGTAATTTCCTCATTTTAAATCATTTTTCTCCTAGATGGCTGCCTCTTTGAGAGCATTTTTTAATTCTTTTGATGACAGCAAATAAGATCCTCTTCCTGGAACAATAATTATTTTCAAGGGATACAGTTAGCATAGTCTCAACTCACGGCAATTAGTTAATGTTTTTAGATGGCTCTGAGCATGAAAAGTGCAATATAACGGCTAAACAGTATTAACGGGCAGGAATTTGCTGTTGAATTCTTGTTCACACTAACTGAAGATGTGCATGAATTGAATTGAAAATATGCCCTGTAGTTTGCAAGTTATACTAAAAGATATGATTGGATTCATAACACTACACCTGTGCCCCATTAATTGCACTGGCTTCCCATCCATTTCTTGGTGTTATTTAAGATATATAAAGACCTATGTGGTTTGGGTCGTGTCTGCCACAGGGCCTCTCTCTCTCTCTCCCTGTGCACCACTGCAATGGCTGAGATGTTTTTGCCAACAGTCCACAGGGAACTGGTCAAACATTTCTCGGTCATGCATTTATTTGTTATACTTTGGTTTACAGACTATAGTCTCTAGCGGGTTATTTCTGGATAGGTGTGGTAGTAGAGGGAAAAAGCTGTTTACGGGACCTATTATGGACAGTGATTTAATTTCTGGCCAAATATCCTCTGTGTAGTGCACACGGGTGCTATGGTAATTGCTGCATAATTAACTATTAATTAAACAAACCAGTTTTTGTTAACTTGGATGTCTTTTCTAGACACGTGTATTGACACTCTTACGCAAAATATTATTAATTATTTGTATCACTATAGTCATGAACCAATACCCACTGTGCTAGGACTGTACAGACCCAGAACAAAATACTGATCCTCCCTCAAAGAAAAGAGACAACAGATGGAAACAGAGACAGACGGGGGAGTACAATGAAATAAGGAGACAACATTGATCAGCATGACAGGCAATGGTCTCAGCACACCAGCAGCCTAACCCCTTGTCAGGTTTTTTTATTCATCATGGGAAAGGAGAGTTTTGAGGCGGGATTTGCAGGAAGATAATGAGGAAGCTTTGCAGATGTTTAAAAGGACTGTGACGTTGTGCAGTCTATATGGTTTTATAAAAACATGATAAGTGAATAATGTAACTGGAATATGCTTCATGCAAAAGGTATCATCACAAAGCTTATAATCTGAGTGTGATCATCCTATTTGTATAAATGTACCACTCTTGTATCTAAAACTAGAAATATAAAATATAACTGAGGGCCTATTGTAATTATGCAAAGTGTGGGCCATTAATGGTGGTTTGGAATCTTAATGGCTCCCATCAACCAGGACAATTGACTGGGGCTCTGTTTGCAAGCAAGCCTTCCTGTGAGTCAGGCTGGGAGGAATGAAGGCTTGGGGTCTTGCAGTGACATGTGATCATGTCACCTGAACTGGAATCCATCTTTAACCTGGTGCTTTTCCAGTGAGGGGGGGTGGAAACCCAGAGGGACAAAGGATTCCCGCCTTATGCAAAAGATATATAAAGGGGTGGAAGAGAACAGAGGGGGAGAGGAGCCATCATGAAGAATCCCCTAGCTATCACCTGAGCTGGAACAAGAGCTGTACCAGGGGAAAGAATTGTGCCCAGGCCTGGAAGGTGTCCAGTCTGAGAAAAAACTTACTGAAGCATCTCTGAGGGTGAGATTATCTGTATTCAGTTTGATTAGACATAGATTTGCGCATTTTATTTTATTTTGCTGGGTAACTTACTTTGTTCTGTCTGTTACTACTTGGAATCACTTAAATCCTACTTTCTGTATTTAATAAAATCACTTTCTACTTATTAATTAACTCAGAGTATGTATTAATACCTGGGGGAGCAAACAACTGTGCATCTCTCTCTATCAGTGTTATAGAGGGCGAACAATTTATGAGTTTACCCCGTATAAGCTTTATACAGGGTAAAACGGATTTATCTGGGTTTAGACCCCATTGGGAGTTGGGCATCTGAGTGCTAAAGACAAGCACACTTCTGTGAGCTGTTTTCAGGTAAACCTGCAGCTTTGGGGCAGGTAATTCAGACCCTGGGTCTGTGTTGGAGCAGACGGGTGTGTCTGGCTTCAGCAAGACAGGGTGCTGGAGTCCAGAGCTGGCAGGGAAAACAGGAATAGTAGTAGTCTTGGTACATTGGGTGGCAGCTCCCAGGGGGGTTTCTGTGATCTAACCCGTCACAAGGACCTCTTCCTAGGCTTGAGGAGCAACATGGGATAAAGCATGAAGTTGCTTGTTTTAAAATGTAACAGGTGGGAGATGACGGCTGGCTTCACTGACAGAGGCAGAAGTTGAGAGATGGGTGGAGGAGGAGAGGGTGTTGAAACATAAGCTTCTTGTCTTCACTTTTATGTGATAGAGGAGGAGGAGCCAGTGGATGGATGCAAAAAGAGGGGTGACATGGTCAAAGCTATAGGCTAAGAACATAAACCATTCTGAATGTATCTGGAAAGATTGAGTGGGGCAAGATTGTATTTATCAAAGCTAGAGAAAAGGGCACTGCAGTAATAGAGACACAAGATGATGAGAATGTGGACAACACTTTTAGCTGTGTGGATGGCTAGAAAAGGCTGTATCTTAGAGAGGTTACGCAGAAAGAATCAGCAAGATCTAGACATGGACCTCTCTAGGTCCTCACATTCAGGCTGAGTAAAAGATGACAAACAGGTTACACCCCTGAGTGACAGGCAGGACAGTGGTGTTGACCACAGTGATCAAGAAAGGAGGTAGGGAGGAGAGCTTGTGGGAGGAAGATTAAAAGCTCTGTTTTAGCCATGTTGAGTTTGAACTGATGGCTAGATATCCACAAGGAGATATCAGAGAGACCAGCTGAAATTTTACTTGGATCAGAATGAGAGGGGTCTGGAGTAGGGAGTTAGATCTGTGAGTTGTCAGCACAGAGTTGGTAGTTGAACTGGTGTTTGTGGGTGAGATTACCCAGAGATAAGGTGTACAGGGCAAAGAGAAGGGGACCAAGGACAGAGTTCTGTGAAATCCCTGCACTAAGTTGGAGGGGAGATGAGGAGAAGCCATTAACAACATTTTTACCATCACATTTTATATTCTTCTGTCATCCAGAGAAGTTAAGCAATTTGCATAGGGTCAAAGTGCAAAACATGTCTCAGATGGGATTAAAATTCAGGAGTTCCTTGTTCCTAAAGTGAGCGTTCAGTCCTTTAGACCAGGGGTAGGCAACCTATGGCACGCGTGCCAAAGACGGCACGTTAGCTGATTTTCAGTGGCACTCACACTGCCCGGGTCCTGGCCACCAGTCCGGGGGGCTTTGCATTTTAATTTAATTTTAAATGAAGCTTCTTAAACATTTCAAAAACCTTATTTACTTTACATACAACAATTGTTTAGTTATATATTATAGACTTATAGAAAGAGACCTTCTAAAAACGTTAATGTATTACCGGCACGCGAAACCTTAAATTAGAGTGAATAAATGAAGACTCGGCACACCACTTCTGAAAGGTTGCCGACCCCTGCTCTAGACCCTGCAGCCTTATAGACAGCCTTGGCTCTCTCCATCAGCTATAGAATTCTTTATTGTTTAGATATACTGTTGGTAGTCCATCACTGATGATGATGACAATATTGTCACAGTTCTCGTCAATGGCTACACATAGGACTCCGAACCCTGATGCACAGAGTCAGCCACACTGAGGGCATGAGAAGTCTGTATCTATGATGTTTGATGGTGCAGCTCTGTGGCGCCTTTCACGTGCAGCATGGAGATGATTTTGTCGATCCTGCTCAAAACTGTTACATGCTGATCTTTTCAGAGACCACCAGTGAGACATTTGCTCAAGTTCTTTGGGATTGATTCCAGCCCACTGGAGACTGCTCTTCAGATTATCTCTGAAGCACTTATATGGATGACTCTTCTTTCTTTTGCCCTGATTCAGCTCCCCATACAAGATCTGTTTGGGAGACGGTGGTCTTCCATTCTGATGACATGTCTGATCCACCTAAGTTGTCTTCTCAGTAACATTTCCTCAATGCTGGGTGTGTTTGCTCTCTCAGGGACCTTAATATTGGTCACTCTTATCCTGCCAGTGAATGCTCATTATTGAGCGGAGAGAGCGCATGTGAAATTGCTCGAGCTGTTTAATGTGATGTTTAATGTGATGTTTAAAGAGTCCACATCTCAGATCCATACAGTAAAGATGTTAGAACCACTGCACTGTAGATCTTCAATTTGGTGGAGAGACGAATGTTGTGTAGGTTAAGGACTTTTGTTCAGAGTCAGCCAAAGGCCTGGCTGGCTTTGCTAATTCTGGAGGAAATTTCCTTATCAAGGGAACTGTCACTCGAGATGGTGCTGCCCAAATACTTGAACTGATCCACATTTTTCAGCTGTGTGCCTTGGATGAAGATGGCTGGCACTGGGGCATTGGAATGAGGTGCTGGTTGGAACAAGACCTCTGTCTTCCTGAGACTGATGGTGAGGCCAAAGAGCTGGGATGCTTCAGAAAATCTATCAATGAAGGTCATCATGATATAAAGTAATATTGGACAGGTGCTCCATACATCTGACCACCCAGCTACGGTGCTTCTAACAGTACCACTGGCCAAGCCATTAAGAATAGAGGATCTGGTCACAGAAAAGGAGGAAGTCTTATGGTGACCCTACATGACTTATTATGAATAAGGCCCCATAAACATAGAGCCAGCCTTGCAACCATATGTATGTAACCTTTAAAATGTCTGTCATGGAACTCCCACCCGGGGAAAAGTAGAAAATTAGAGGTGAGCTGCCACCTATTGCTGAGCCAGGCAAAAGTCGATACATCTGTACCAACACACCAATTATTTTTTGTAGTTAATCTCTACAACACAAAGTGCTGAGAAGCTTGATTAATTAATGTCCATAATGTGTTCTGAGATCCTCACAGAGAAGGCACTGTAAGCAGAGAGTATGAATAACATCCGTAGCTATCAGTTACTATAACATTCTGGCATATTTTTAATACATTGTTGTTAATGTAGCTTCACATTCTACAAGGCAGCAGGAATGGAGGGGAGGGGAGATAGCATAGCTGACAGAGACAGACAGACATACATCTTGTGTGTGGGAGAGAGAGAGAGAAAAATGCACACTGCCCCTTTAAGTAAGCTGACCCACTCTTAAGTGCATTGTCTTTTTAAGTGGATCAGGAAGTTGAGAGCAGCTGCTGCCCCAGGCGCTCTCTGTCTCTCTCCTCTGTGTCCCTACCCTGCTCTATATGGAGAAGAAGGGGTAAGCAGGGAGTAGGAGCAGGGGGGAGGGGGACACCCTGACATTAGCCCCCCCCTTCCCTCACCCCACCCTGCACAGCAAGCAGGAGGCTCGGGGAGCAGCTCCAAGGCAGAGGGCAGGAGCAGCACATGGCAGTGAGGGGAGGGATAGCTGCAATTGCTAGCCTGCTGGCAGCTGCTGCACAGGGAACTTAGGGGAGCAGGGAGCTGATAGGGGGGCTGCCGGTCCACCCTGGTTCCAAGCCCCCACCAGCTCGCTGCAATGGGCTGCTCTTCCTGCAAGCAGTGGACAAAGCAGGCGGCTGCCAAACGAGTTATAAGGGAGCATTGCACAACTTTAAACGAGCATGTTCCCTAATTGATCAGCAACGTAACAACGAAACAACTTTAACCGGGACGACTTTAAGTGAGGAGTTACTGTACAGTAACTCCTCACTTAACGTTGTAGTTCTGTTCCTGAAAAATGCGACTTTAAGTGAAACGATGTTAAGCGAATCCAATTTTCCCATAAGAATTAATGTAAATAGAGGGGGTTAGGTTCCAGGGCAGCTTCCCCTACTCTGCAAGCACCAGGGGCAGGGGGCTCAACCCTCAGCCCGCCCACTCCACCCCTTCCCCCAAGCCCTCACCCTTGACCCCGCCTCTTCTCCCTTTACTTCGCACTGCGTCCTGGCTCCTCCCCCCTCCCTTCTAAATGCCGCAAGCCAGCTGATTGCCGCGTTTGGGAGGCGCGCAGAGTCCTCGCTCCTCCCTCCTGCTCGGGGCAATCAGCTGGCTTGCTGCATTCGGGAGGCAGGGGAGGGAGGGGGAGCCTGCGCACCGAGTCCTCGCTCCTCCCCCCTCCCTCCTGCCTCCAAAACACCGCAAGCCAGCTGATTGCCGCCGGCAGGAGGCAGGGAAGGGAGGGGGGAGGCACGCCGAGTCCTCGCTCCTCCCCCGTCCCTCCTGCCCGGGGCAATCAGCTGGCTTGCGGCATTTAGGAGGCAGGGGGAAGGGGGGAGTAGCGAGGACTTGGCGCAGGCTCCCCGCCCCTGCCTGGGGCAATCAGCTGGCTTGCGGCATTCGGGAGGCAGGGGAGGGAGGGGGAGCCTGCGCACCTAGTCCTCCCTCCTCCCCCCTCCCTCCTGCCTCCAAAACACCGCAAGCCAGCTGATTGCCGCCGGCAGGAGGCAGGGAAGGGAGGGGGGAGGCACGCCGAGTCCTCGCTCCTCCCCCGTCCCTCCTGCCCGGGGCAATCAGCTGGCTTGCGGCATTTAGGAGGCAGGGGGAAGGGGGGAGTAGCGAGGACTTGGCGCAGGCTCCCCGCCCCTGCCTGGGGCAATCAGCTGGCTTGCGGCATTCGGGAGGCAGGGGAGGGAGGGGGAGCCTGCGCACCTAGTCCTCCCTCCTCCCTNGCCGGTCCACCCTGGTTCCAAGCCCCCACCAGCTCGCTGCAATGGGCTGCTCTTCCTGCAAGCAGTGGACAAAGCAGGCGGCTGCCAAACGAGTTATAAGGGAGCATTGCACAACTTTAAACGAGCATGTTCCCTAATTGATCAGCAACGTAACAACGAAACAACTTTAACCGGGACGACTTTAAGTGAGGAGTTACTGTACAGTAACTCCTCACTTAACGTTGTAGTTCTGTTCCTGAAAAATGCGACTTTAAGTGAAACGATGTTAAGCGAATCCAATTTTCCCATAAGAATTAATGTAAATAGAGGGGGTTAGGTTCCAGGGCAGCTTCCCCTACTCTGCAAGCACCAGGGGCAGGGGGCTCAACCCTCAGCCCGCCCACTCCACCCCTTCCCCCAAGCCCTCACCCTTGACCCCGCCTCTTCTCCCTTTACTTCGCACTGCGTCCTGGCTCCTCCCCCCTCCCTTCTAAATGCCGCAAGCCAGCTGATTGCCGCGTTTGGGAGGCGCGCAGAGTCCTCGCTCCTCCCTCCTGCTCGGGGCAATCAGCTGGCTTGCTGCATTCGGGAGGCAGGGGAGGGAGGGGGAGCCTGCGCACCGAGTCCTCGCTCCTCCCCCCTCCCTCCTGCCTCCAAAACACCGCAAGCCAGCTGATTGCCGCCGGCAGGAGGCAGGGAAGGGAGGGGGGAGGCACGCCGAGTCCTCGCTCCTCCCCCGTCCCTCCTGCCCGGGGCAATCAGCTGGCTTGCGGCATTTAGGAGGCAGGGGGAAGGGGGGAGTAGCGAGGACTTGGCGCAGGCTCCCCCCCCCTGCCTGGGGCAATCAGCTGGCTTGCGGCATTCGGGAGGCAGGGGAGGGAGGGGGAGCCTGCGCACCTAGTCCTCCCTCCTCCCTCCAAAACACCGCAAGCCAGCTGATTGCCGCAGGCAGGAGGCGGGGGGAGGAGGGAGTAGGCTCTGATCCACGGGGTCTGCCGGCGGGCGGGAGGCGCTGTGGGGGGGCGTAGGGAGGCTGCCAACTGTGGAGAAAGCAGGCAACCAAACAACGTAAGAGTGGAGCATTGCACAACTTTAAATGAGTATGTTCCCTAATTGATCAGCAACATAACAATGAAACAACATTAAGCGGGACGACTTTAAGTGAGGAATTACTATATTTAGCATTTCTTTAGCAATGCCTAGCCAAGGATCTTTCATTAATTAAGGCTTCCAACAGTCCTGTGGAGTAGGCATGTATTATCTCCATTCTACAGATGTGGAAAATGAGGCAGAAAGACACAAAGTGATAAATGTGAGGTCACAGCATGACTCAATGCTTCCAGCCAGGAACAGAACTCAGATCTCCTGGCTCCTGGTCCTGTGCCTGAACCACAAGACCACCCATCCTCCCTCAGATAGTTGTCACATCTTCGTCTGTCTTGAAACAGGAGCCGTAAGTCCTCTGATAAGTTAATTAACATATTTTCCAATCTCCATGGAGCTTCTGCATCTCTATATCCTCTGCAGAATTGCTGTACTGCAACATCAGTGCTGGCTTTATCATTCCCAGCTGACAAACTCATGCCTCTTACATTAACAGTACACCGGGGGTAACACTAATTTGCTGCTTTCTCTACCATGAGTGCACAGTACTGTCATACATCTAGAAACAAATAATACAGGCCATACTTGCAAGATGGGAGACTCTATCCTGGGAAGCAGTGACTCTGAGAAGGCCTCGCAGGTCATGATGGCTAAGTGTGACGCTGTGGCCAAAAGGGTAAATATGATCCTGGGCTGTATAAACAGGAATATCAATTATATTTTAAATTATATTTCTTTTGTATTTGGCACTGGTGCAGCCACTACTGGAATACTGTGTCTAGTTCTGGTTTCCACAATTCAAGAAAGATGTTTATAAACTGGAGAGGGTTCAGAGAAAAACCATAAAAATGATTAAAGGATTGGAAAACATACCTTATAATGAAAAATGTAAGAAGCTCGATCTGTTTATCTTAACAAAAAGAAGGTTAAGGGGTGACGATCACAATCCATAAGTACCTACATGGGGAACAGACATTTGATAATAGAGGGCTCTTCAGTCTACAAGACAATGGTATAATAAGATTCAATGGCTGAAAGCTGAAGCAAAACAAATTCAGACTAGAAATAAGGTTCAAATTTCTAATAGTGAGGGTAATTAACCATTGGAACAACTTACCACAGGTTGTGGTGGACTCTCCATCACTAGAATTTTGTTACTCAAGATTGGATGTTTTTCTAAAGATATGCTTTAGTTCACATAGGAATAAAACATGGAAGTGCTATGACCTGTGTTAATCAGGCTAATTGATCACAATGGTCCCTTCTGGCTTTCTAATCTATGAATAAAGGGGACTCCTGCCCTCTACAATTATACTAATTGACCACAAAACCAAGACAATGCTTTGAAGTTCTCAATACAATGTCGGTGTATGCACAAAAGGTTGCTTTTGGGGAATCTCAAAGTGCACAAAAAGCTTCCACTCATTGTAAATGAATGAGTACAGTACAACACAAGACTTAGTCAGAGCCCTCAATATTGCACCTATTCTACTCATTCTATTAAGACTCCTTCTATTAAGAGCTAATGCAATCCTGGGATGCATAAACAAGGGAACCCTGAGTAAGAGTAGAGACATTATTTTACCTCTCTATTAGGCACTGGTGTGACCACTACTGGAATAAGGTGTCCAGTTCCAGTGTCCACACTCAAGAAGGATGTTGATAAATTGGAGAGGATTCAGAGAAGAGCCTCGAGAATGACTAAAGGATTAGAAAACATGTCTTACAGTGATAGACTCAAGGAGCTCAATCTATTTAGCGTAACAAAGAAAAGGTCAAGGGGTGACTTGATTACAGTTTATAAGAATCTACATGGGGAACAAATATTTGATAATAGGCTCTTCAATCTAGCAGAGAAAGGTATAACACAATCCAGTGAGTGGAAGTTGAAGCTAAACAAATTCAGACTGGAAATCAGGTGTACATTTTTAATGATGAGAGTAATTAACCACTGGAACAATTTGCTAGGGGTTGCTGTGGATTCTCCATCACTGACTATTTTTAAAACATGACTAGAAGTTTTTCTAAAATATATGCTCTAGGCAGGGTGGATAAAAATCAATGCTTTTTTTTTTTTTAAATCAAAAAATTGGATTTTTTTTTATTTAAATCAGATTTTTTTGATAAAATGCTTTTTGAGGAAAAAAACTTAACTAAAGATAGTTTTAATTAAGATACATTATAGCTCAAAGATATCTCATCATGGAATAGGGATTATAAATTCTAATTCTATAGTATGAGACAATATATTCATGTAATGTCTAAGAAAAGTTTTGTAAATGAGTTCCAATAGTTCACGGATTAGGGACCCAATCTTACGGGGCTCCAGGGACTTCTGTATAGATCATTTAGGTTAATCTTTCTATCAACCCAATGGGACTCAGTGCTCAGTCTAGAAAATACCATCAGAGATGCTTAGTTTTGCAGTTCTCAAACTATGGATGTGTGTCTCCAGAGATAACATGCTTGTTAACAGCAAAAATGTTTTTAAATAAATATATAGAGGTGAGAAATAACAGACCTCAACCCTATTGTCCCTCTGCAAATTTGTGTACACAGAGTCAATCCCTTACCTCTCTCAAACTGCAAAGTTTCAAAAAGTTCAATGAATAGAAGAGGGGGCGGAATAGATCTGGACAAGGAGAAGAAGTCTGGAGATAAATGTGAGAAGGGAGGGACAGGCAGTAGAAACAAAAGTGAAATTGTTCGAGCAGCATATTCCAGAAGTCTTGAGGTCTTTCTGAGGGTAGCCTTCATTGATTTGAGATCTACCATACCATTCTCTCACTAGAAGGGAAAACCTATGATGGCAGCAGGCCATAAAAGAGACCCAGTTTGGGAATATTTTAATGAAGTTCCTCTAACAGTGGGTAAGACAGGCATGCGTGCAAAATGCAAACAGTACAACAAAGAAATGCAAACAACATCATGAGACATGTTCTTTCTCAGGAGGAAGCTGCGTTGAAGATGATGAAAGGAACATGTCTGAACATGCAAGATCTTCAGGTTGGTAAACTTTTTTTATTTCATACTTCTTTCTTAAGGACTGCCTGTCTTCCTTCTGGACTATACTTGAATTCTCATGTTTGAGCAAAAAATATAGTTGTTACTCTATGGTACTATCATTTTAGATGCAGTTGTGATAAAAAATGAATAGCTGAAATAGGCAGATCTTCCTTTTACAATTTCACCTTTAAAGTAGTACTGAGTGTCAGTGAATGCAATGAGTAATACTAAATGAGCAGTATGGTAATAATAATTAAATAACTGCATTGACTTATTTTGTTTAGGAGAATCCATGCTCAACATACAGGATTCTGAAGACTATCCACCTTCAAGATCACCATCATTTTCTATAATTTCAGAGTTACCTGCAGGGCCGGCGCAACCCATTAGGCGACCTAGGCGGTCGCCTAGGGTGCTACTATTTGGGGGGCGCGGCACCCCGGTCGTCAGCGGAATTTTGGGGGCAGGACCTTCCGCTGTCGGGGGCGGCATTTCGGGGGCGGGACCTTCCGCCGCCTAGGGCGCCGAAAAAGTTGGCGGCGCTCCCGGTTACCTGCCAATGATAGTGTTTCAGTCACATTATGTATGTCACATAGCCACAGTATATATATCACCTGTAGCAAAAAGAAGAAAAAATCTCCATCATCCAGAAAGAACCATAGATAGGTTTGTGATAAGAACCAGCAGATTACAAAAAGAGGTAATTGATGGAAAAAATTGCCCAGTTTGTTTATGCAACAAACTCTCCTTTCCATATGACTGAGAACCCACACTTCATTAACATGGTTTAGTCATTAAGACCAGGATACAGTCCACCCAACAGAGCAGATGTCGCAGGCAAATTACTGGATAAAGTGTATCAAAGAGAAATTGAGCAGCATGCAAAAGGTCTAGAGGGTAAAATTGTTAACCTGAGTCTTGATGGGTGGAGCAACGTCCACAATGATCCTGTTGTATGTGCTTGTGTGACAACAGAAGAAGNTTTTAATGAAGTTCCTCTAACAGTGGGTAAGACAGGCATGCGTGCAAAATGCAAACAGTACAACAAAGAAATGCAAACAACATCATGAGACATGTTCTTTCTCAGGAGGAAGCTGCGTTGAAGATGATGAAAGGAACATGTCTGAACATGCAAGATCTTCAGGTTGGTAAACTTTTTTTATTTCATACTTCTTTCTTAAGGACTGCCTGTCTTCCTTCTGGACTATACTTGAATTCTCATGTTTGAGCAAAAAATATAGTTGTTACTCTATGGTACTATCATTTTAGATGCAGTTGTGATAAAAAATGAATAGCTGAAATAGGCAGATCTTCCTTTTACAATTTCACCTTTAAAGTAGTACTGAGTGTCAGTGAATGCAATGAGTAATACTAAATGAGCAGTATGGTAATAATAATTAAATAACTGCATTGACTTATTTTGTTTAGGAGAATCCATGCTCAACATACAGGATTCTGAAGACTATCCACCTTCAAGATCACCATCATTTTCTATAATTTCAGAGTTACCTGCAGGGCCGGCGCAACCCATTAGGCGACCTAGGCGGTCGCCTAGGGTGCTACTATTTGGGGGGCGCGGCACCCCGGTCGTCAGCGGAATTTTGGGGGCAGGACCTTCCGCTGTCGGGGGCGGCATTTCGGGGGCGGGACCTTCCGCCGCCTAGGGCGCCGAAAAAGTTGGCGGCGCTCCCGGTTACCTGCCAATGATAGTGTTTCAGTCACATTATGTATGTCACATAGCCACAGTATATATATCACCTGTAGCAAAAAGAAGAAAAAATCTCCATCATCCAGAAAGAACCATAGATAGGTTTGTGATAAGAACCAGCAGATTACAAAAAGAGGTAATTGATGGAAAAAATTGCCCAGTTTGTTTATGCAACAAACTCTCCTTTCCATATGACTGAGAACCCACACTTCATTAACATGGTTTAGTCATTAAGACCAGGATACAGTCCACCCAACAGAGCAGATGTCGCAGGCAAATTACTGGATAAAGTGTATCAAAGAGAAATTGAGCAGCATGCAAAAGGTCTAGAGGGTAAAATTGTTAACCTGAGTCTTGATGGGTGGAGCAACGTCCACAATGATCCTGTTGTATGTGCTTGTGTGACAACAGAAGAAGGGAATGTCTTCCTTACAGAAACAATTGATACATCAGGAAATGCACACACAGCAAAATACTTACAAGAAGTAGCAGTAAAAGCTATAACAAACTGGGGGAAAAAATTCAAATGTCTAGTATGCAGCTTGCTCACAGACAATGCTGCAAATGTATCCAAGATGAGAAGAAATTATTTAGAAGAGAGTGAAGAGAATCCTCAGCTAATAACATACGGTTGCAGTGCTCATTTGATGCACCTCCAAGCCAAAGACTTCAGTGTTCCAGAAATAAAGGCTAATGTTGAAATTGCAAAATACTTCCGTAACAACCACTTTGCAGCAGCTGCTCTGAAAAAAGTGGGAGGAACCAAGCTAACTCTCCCACAAGACGTGTAATGGAACTCAGTAGTGGACTGATTTGAGCACTATATCAAGAACTGGCCTAATCTGATGACAATTTGTGAACAAAATTGTGAAAAAATAGATGGCACTGTCACAGCCAAAGTTCTCAACATTGGGCTTAAGAGAAATGTTGAACACATGCTGAGTACCCGGAAGCCTATTTCTGTAGCCTTGAACAAAATGCAGGGAAAAAGCTGTTTTATTGCTGACACTGTTGAAATTTGGAAGGAACTGAGTGAGATCTTGAAAAGAGAAATATGCAATGACAGAGTTAAATTACAAGCATTAAAAAAAAAAAAAAAAAGGGGGACAAGCACTATCTCCGGCTCATTTTCTTGCAAATATTCTCAATACTCGGTACCAGGGTCAAACCTTAACTGCTGAAGAAGAGGAGCTGGCTGTGACATGGACATCCAACAATCATCTCTCTTAATGCCAACTATAATAAACTTCAGAGATAAGGGTGAACCATTCAAGAAATATATGTTTACTGATGATGTTTTAAAGAAAGTCATACCAGTGAACTTAAGTGGAAGTCACTTAAGCACTTGGATTCAGAGACTGTAGAAGCGATAATCTCACTTTTAACAGCAGTAGCTTTTTCTGCCGGTGTAGAAAGAATATTTTCTTCCTTTGGACTAATTCATTCCAAATTGAGAAATCGTTTGGGACCCAAAAAAAGTAGGAAAGTTTGTTTTTCTTTTCCAGATTATGAACAAACAGGAAAATGAAGGTGAAGACAACTGGGTTAGCTGCAGAAGCCAATATTTTAAGTTTCTCGTGTTGACCAGGCTGATATAGTCGATTTAATTTTTGGTTTTTTGGTTTTAAATATTTCATTTAACTATTTTAGTTAAAAACAATTTTAACAAAAACAAACCTGATTTTAAAAAACTTGAATGTTTAACTAAATTCAAAAATTCATATGCTTGTTTTGTTAAAATATTATATGTTTGCTGTTGAAGAAAAAAAATCCAGAATACTTAACGTTGTTTTAGTTAAATAAAACAATTTAAATGTCTGTCTGGTGATGTTCTCCTAATACAGCATGGCAAGAATATCCTCCAAATATTAATGATTAACCTGTTGAATTGGAGATAGTTCACCTCCCAATGATTTCATAAATATCTGCTTCAGTTACCTTTGGTAAATGAAATAACCAAACAATCATTCATTTTCTGATATAGCTGTAAAACTAATCTGAAAAGTTTTCAAAATAAATCACTGTTTAAAAATGTATAGTGTGTACCTTCTAAAAATGAAACCTAAATCTATCTCTGAGTTGTGAAGAATATGTACTAAGGTTATAACAACCAACAAGAATGCACTTTTATGTAGAAATCCATGATTAAATCGCGTCTTCCTGACTAGTGATTTAAATCAAATCCACCCTGGAGAATTCTGTTCTTTACTATAGTTTCAACCAATCTGCCTGGTACTGAAGTTAGACTTACCAGCCTGTAACTGCCAGGATCACCTCAGGAGCCTTTTTTTAAAATGGGTGTTATATTAGCTATCCATCAGTCATCTGGTAAACAGCCTGAAATTTACTTTTCTATGCTACAGGTTTTGTTATACACCAACTTTGTCCTGGAAAAAATACAGGACACCTCCCTACACTTTCCATGTGGCTGCTCTTTAGTAATAAGCTCTATAAATGACTGCAATATCTTTTAACATGTACTATGCAAAGAGCAGCCTTCATGTATATAGTGGTCAGCATCCCAAACTGATCAAATAATCCTGAGATCTGCACTGTCAAGTTAATTTTGTATTTAAAATGATTTTTTTCTGTTTGTATTTTACCTAAGAAATATCAAGATGCCACCTCTGGTCTTTCCTGGTTTTACTAGAAGACTTTATGGGAGTCTCAAAGGATGTATATATTGTGACCTCTCACACTTTAGTAAATGGCCCTGGGGCACTGAATTTTTGACAAAGACATAATTTGTCCAATGGAGAAAGGATGGACTTGTGGCTAAGGCACTGACCTAGAACTCGAGACCTGGACTCAGTAACCAACTGTCACAGACTTCCTGTGTGAACCTGGGCAGGTCACTTAATCTCTTGTGCCAGAGATAATACGTCCCTACCTCACAGGGGTGTTGAAGATAAACCCATAAATAGTATAGTAACCAGATATGAAAGGGGTGCCTGTTGGATCTCTTTTTAGGGGGTACTATTATTTATATAGCACCAAGAGCACAACAGGCACTTAGCTTACCATCAGTCTTCTGGGGTTCTCCTTTTTTGCACTTATTTTTTATTGTAACTCTTCCCTCCACCCCACTCTCCCAAAAGCTCTGTATTAGATGGCCCCAGCCTTTCACCTGACAATGGCAGGAGCCAGCTGCATCCACCCTAAGTTCAATACCACTCCTGGGTTAGCCTTCGAGAACCTGAAATGCTTCCTTAGCCAAGGGAGTGAGCATGCTGCCTCTGCAATACTCCCAGCCTATCAGACTGGGGGTCTCAAGACATGACCCATAGATATAATCCACTTTTCTCATCCACCCTCTCCCTAAATGAAGGGTGACTGATTAAAATATCTATGTATCTTATTTATCATTCATTATATGCTAACAGTGAATTTAAATAAAATACATCTCCTGAACTGTGTTCTAGCCTTAATTGCTCAGTCCAATCTGGTAACTCTGCAGCACTTTACATGTGATAAGAAAGCCACACTAACCTATCAGTTGAACAAGCAGGAAGATGAGGAAACAGGTAACGTGACATTCATATCTGTGTTTAACTGCAGTTACAGCATTTTGTTTTTATAGATAAAGCGAGCACCATTAATTTATTTTCTGACCTGTTTTTTCAGTCAGCGGTGGGCTGGACTGTCACATGATCTGCTCTGCCCCCTTTCCCTGGGAACTTCTGGGGCTGGTTCGCTGACTGAGTCAACCCAGAACACACCAGGTAGACTCACCTGGGTTTAGGGATTATGATATATCCTAAACTATCAGTTGAGTTTATCTCCCTCGGATACCTCCAACTCTTAATATTTAAAAAACTGACCGCAAAACTGAGTTATTTTTGTTAGTAATTAATGGAGCTGGATGGATCAATTACCTCACTGTGCTTGCTATGGATAGCACTTTCACAGTGTGTCTTCACTTGAGGGTTCAATTTTTTTCCACTTCATTAAACCCTCTAGGAATGTTTTCATATATAAAGTGTTCCACACATTACACAGATGTCAGTGTGGAGAACTACAAACATCTGGACCAAATCCAGCTAATTCAAGGGCCTGCTCTTTTTGCTTTCTTAAGCAAACAGTGAAAAATGAGACTATTTCACAGCATTCTGTAGGAGCGCCTAAGGAAAGCTACATCTTTATTTTTTTCCTTTCCCCCAGGCCAACCCTACAATCTGCCTATTAAGTACACACTCAGTATAAGAAGTCTTTGTTTTATAATAATAATAATAATAATATATGGAGATATACCTATCTCATACAGCTGGAAGGGACCCCGAAGGGTCATCGAGTCCAGCCCCCTGCCTTCACTAGCAGGACCAATTTTGCCCCAGATCCCTAAGTGGCCCCCTCAAGGATTGAACTCACAACCCTGGGTTTAGCAGGCCAATGCTCAAACCACTGAGCTATGTTTTGAAACATTCTGAGCATAACTGGGAGCTGTAAATATTATTCCTGTGGTTAGATAACTAAATTAGACCTGGATTGTGAAATGACTTCAGGACAAAGCTGGGCACAATGGAACACCCCATCCCCTTCTCTTTTTTCAAATGAATTTGTACTGGTGAAAGGAGCCAGATTGGCAGTTTTGGAGGCTGAAGTTATCTGTTTAGCCACAGAATGGGTACAGCACAGGCAGTATTAGTGCAAGAATCCACACACTAGACCCAAGTGCTTCATGCTGGTTCTGGAAAGAATATCTTCAGGGCTCTTCAAAGCTTGTGCCTTTGCCTTCTACCTGACTCCCACCCTAAGTTAGAGATGCTATGCTCAAACATTCATATGTTTGATTTAAAAACCGAAACAAGATGCGCAAATAGCAACATTACATCTACCAATATTTCACTACTGTAACCTTCATTCCCCCGTATCTCTTCCTCCACCTTTGTTTATTCGTATCTTTGCTGTGTTAAGTCTGATCTAGCTGATAAGATCCACAAGCCAAGGACCTTTCATTTTAATGGCTTAGGTGTGCATCAGCAGCACCGTATAAACAAATATAGGGGAGAAGGGATTAATGGCCCATTTAGTCCTTGGACTCTACCAAAAAAGGAAGTATTTCTTCACACAACGCACAGTCAACCTGTGGAACTCCTTGCCAGAGGATGTTGTGAAGGCCAAACACTAATAGGGTTCAAAAACTCATGGAGGATAGGTCCATCAATGGCTATTAGCCAGGATGGGCAGGAATGGTGTCCCTAGCCTCTGTTTGCCAGAAGCTGGGGATGGCTCACTTGATGATTACCTGTTCTGTTCATTCCCTCTGGGGCACCTGGCACTGGCCACTGTCGGAAGACAGGATACTGGCTAGATGGACCTTTGGTCTGACCCAGTAGAGCCATTCTTATGTTCTTATGTTACATACCAGCAATTGTGACAGTGAGTTTTGCAACAGATGTACCTATGTAGAAGAAACTTGACTAAGATTGCCAACTAGCAAGAACTTTTAGTCACTGCCAATCTGTGTCAGATTTTAACAAGTGACATAGCAGTGGAAGGCTTTGCCCAGGCACAGAGATATTCAGTACTATACTTAAATAAGTGGGTGCAGTGGCTAAGTGTCAGGACACTAATACTCAGGACAATGCACAGGAAATCTACTACGGAATGTATTATAGAGTTATACCTTCTACTACATAATATGGTAGTCATAAGACTGTCTATAGTTAAGGGATTATGGCACTTCTCAGATGGGCAGAATTACTTAGGCTCCTGTCTTATCCCCCCTATCATCTGAGGCAAGATATCATTGCCCATATATGTACAGTCCTTAACTTAACCTGTTGTGCTTCAATACTGTAAATGCTAAAATGTTTTTCATAGCACCGAACATACAGTCTGAAAGTGAGGAGTTTGGGGCAGAGTGGTTACCCTAATTTAGCCATATTTAGATAATAAATTGCTCATGGCATCCACCTTAAATAACAACAATGAACTTTTTGCAGATATTGCATCAGTTCTATTTATTGTACATTCTGAACTTCCTTTGTGGTAATAAAGGAAAAGAAAAATAAACTTGTGTTGAGTGCTCTCTATTGGCAGGACATAGCCTAACATTTTAGGAATCATTCCAATGAATGGTTATCCATAACATTAAAATAATACAAACCACTAATACTTGGATCTTAGCCACAATGCACAATAATGTTTTTTTTCAGTAGCACAGAGTGGGTCTTTTACACTGAGAAAAATTTACATGAAAATTCATAATATGGAGATATCCAAAGAACAAGTTATGCCTAGACACAGAGTAGCCAATTATCAAAGACTAATACTTTGGCCTTCTTAAAAGATGCCAGTACAGGTCTGTCGCATCTTAGGCGCATTTAACATGTGCAATTTCAGCTTTATGCGGTCGGCAAAAACAAGAAAAAAACAAAAACAAAGAGAAAAATAACAATTTAAATACTGTTTCTGTAGGGCGGGCGATTCTGCCCGCCATTACACTCAATGTAATTTTGACTATACGCAGTTTTCGCTTTAGGCGCTGACCGCGGAACGTAACCCCAGCGTAAGATGAGACAGACCTGTAATTCAAGTATTTTTAAAGTGAGCTTTATGCTGATGATTCACACCACCACAAAGAACCTATACAGGGCAGACAAAGTGGAAACTCCCCGACCCTGCCTTACTGATGTGTCTCACAGAGAGTGAAGACATTGAGGAGTGTGACATTGTGTGACATTGAGGAGTGTGACAGGAGATCAGTCCCAAAGCCCATTCAATCCTTGTTCTCTTTAAGACAGCCAAGCAGGGAGCCTGTTAGGATGTGGAACTTTCCATGAGAAATTGGGCTAAAACCACTCATCATTCACTTCCCAGAAGGCCAAACAGCTGCCAGATGATAACAGCTTTGGGTCATTACCTAGCTCTGCTAGATTTTAACCAATGGCCAAGTAGCAGTAGGCTCTGCTGTATTAGATCACCCACGTCCCGCAGCACTCTATGATCCAAGTCTGCAGAACTGACTAGGCAGTTTAGCTCCCATTGCACATCATCAATCTGATTCTACCTATGTAGGATATCAGGGAGGAGCTGCCAACAGTCAACCTTTCTCCCATGCACGTATTCTGGAGCAGTTTATGTTACTCCTGTGGATCTCTAAACTTAAGCTGAGCCTGAACCTGCAAACTAACTTGTGAGCACTACAAGCCTAATCTATAACCCAGTGGTTCTCAACCAAGGGTACACATACCCCTTGGGGGTACACAGAGGTCTTCCAGGGGGTACATCAACTCATGTTGATATTTGCCTAGTTTTACAACAGGCTACATAAAAAGCACTAGCGAAGTCAGTACAAATTAAAATTTTAAACAATGACTTGTCTATACTGCTCTATATACTATACACTGAAATGTAAGTACAATATTTATATTCCAATCCATTTATTTTATAATTATATGGTAACAGTGAGAAAGTAAGCAATTTTTCAGTAATAGTGTGCTGTGACACTTTTGCATTTTTATGTCTGATTTTGTAAGCAAGTAGTTTTTAAGTGAGGTGAAAGTTGGGGGTACGCAAGACAAATCAGACCCCTGAAAGGGGTACAGTAATCTGGAAGGTTGAGAACTACCGCTATAACCAATCCCCTGAGCCATCTCTTCCCTAGACAATAGTTTCTATTACAAACTACATTTTATTAATCAGATTAAAAATCATATTTAACAAGCCCACATTTCCTTTTCCATGTTATTTGAGATTGTCTCCCCCCAATACACTTCATTTCTCTCAATACAGACATGAAAACTGATTTATTTTCACTTTTGTTTCTTCTCATTTTTTAAATAAAGGTTACTTTTGAGGTTTTCCCAAAGAGCATAATGCTTCAATGTTCAGGTTCCAAACAGTAAGGGAGACTTTTTTTTTTTTTTTTTTAAGAAAACTTTAAGTTGAAGTTTGAAAATAGCCCAGTGTAAATATTTCTAGAGGTTTTAGGTTTTATAAAGCTTATTTTTCCAAAACCTAAATTTGAGTTGAATCCTAAATTTGGAGGCATCCTTCACACTTTATTTAAACAAGCTTTATTTTAAAAAATTGCTTTTTAACTGAAAAGCTGCCTGACAAATTTCAACTCAAATTGATTTTTTGCAAATGCTTTATAATAGTAATGCTAGAAAATCAAATATATTAGCACAATTTCTGATCTCAAACCTCAGCTGAAAATGTTTCTCTCACTCTCAAAATTTTTCACCACTGTTTATCTTCGTAATTGTATGTAACTCCATGGAGCATTTTGGAATACAGTTTATTTAGATGATAGTATACAAATAAAAGTTGTATTGTAGTATATAACAGAACTACATCTATGCTTGGACAACTCCAACTCTGATCTTTTGACCTCGAGACTAGCTACAATGGAATTCTGCTCTAGAACATGACTATTAGGATTGTTTCTCAAAGATTTCCAGAGCAAAAGTGCTCAGTGGACAAGCTGAAAATACAGTATGTGTATGTTTTCTCTAACTGCCACCACTGCAAACTCAATATGGAAGTCAAAAAACAAAAAACAAAATCAAGCTACATTCTCTTTCTGGCTTACAATATCACAAACAACAAAGATCCTGAAAATCAGAACATATGCCCTTACCCTGCAAACATTTATACACATTTAACATTACTCATATGAGTAATGTGAATAAGTATTTGAAGGATCAGGCCCTTAGTTAACAATTCTAGTAAGATGAGCATGATAATACATGACCCAGAATAGAACACAGCTCCCTCTCCCAGAGCTAACAGGTGTAAGACGCAGCAAAATATATTTTAGTTAATGACGATATATTTTTCACTTCACATGGGGGTTGAGAAAGAAGGTGCCATTTTTACATAGTCATGAACATGAAACCCAGAATGAACAGGCCAAGTACCACCCTGGAGCATCCACATTAGAACCAATTAAATGTAAACACCTTTGGAGGATTTCATCATCTCCATATTTTTATAACAGCCTGAACCAGATAAAAGAGAGATGGACGGGACCTATTAAATCCCTTAGTATATCAGTAGTTAATGCAGAACTGTTTCCCCGGTGTACATTTTGCAACACAACATTGCCAGAAGTAGCGGCATTAAAAAAAGGCTCAAGTAAAGGAGAGCAAACCTGATTTTTATTTGGTTCCCACCTGTCCCCTCTCAGTTATCAGTTCAAGCCTGACACGGACCCATTTGCCAAGGCCAACTCAGTTCAAATAAAGGGAGTGACACTGAACCGATTTCTGATGCAAGGCTACCCTGAAAACACTTCCCCATCCTGCCAGGCCAATCGCTTTCCTCTATACAGGGCATCACCCCCCTCAATCCCCAGCCCCAGGACGAAGCAAGGATGAATTGTCCAGTCGCAGTTTGGTTTGCTGGGGTGCTCAGCCCAACACCCATGAGAGGAAATAAACCACAGGGGGTTCGCCCAGCTCAGCCAAGAGGCCCACTCTCCACCCAGAAGCCAGGGTGAGCCTGGAGGATGCAGGGAAGAGAGCCTCAGGGGCTACCTCGATTTGGGGGGGAAGGTCCTCAAGCTGGTCTCGAGCCAGTCACTGCCTGGGAAAGGGGGCACCTCTCCTGAGGTGGGGGGCACCATTCAGTAACCGCCCTGAAGAGAACCCCCCGCTCACCCGTGGGGAACAAGGATCTCCTCAGCGATAGTACAAGGGAGCAGCTCGACGGGGGCAAAAGGGGGCACCCCCAGGACAGCAGGGGGTGCTGCCCGCGCAAGAGGGGGAGCGTGGGGGGGGTCCTGCGGCCCGAGAGGGGAGCGTGTAGGGGGGTCCTGCCCTGGGGCGCTGCCCGCGCGAGGGGGGGCGTGTGGGGGGGTCCTGCCCTGAGGCGCTGCCCGCGCGAGGGGGGCCGTGTGGGGGGG
>QXTE01000090.1:3594810-3619947 GCA_003942145.1 Platysternon megacephalum
GCGAGGAGGGGGGTCCTTCCCTGAGGCGCTGCCCGCGCGGGGGGGGGGGGCGTCTTGCTCTTATGCGCTGACCGCGGGAGGAAGGGGGGGGAGGGGACGGGGGCTCCCGCCCTCGGACACTCCCTAGGTGAGGGGGTCTCTCGCGGCGGTGGGTTCCGGACTCCCAGCTCCCCACGGCCGCACTCACCTTCCGCCGCTCTGCGAAGAAATAAACCGCACCACAACTGCAGCACGGGGGCAGCCACACTGCGCGGGCGCGAGATACGCCCCGCCCCTTAGCCAATAGACCGGGAACTGGAGGCAGTGTGCCAGGGACCGGGGAGAGTGTGCAACCCCCCAATACAGCCGCACACGGATCCTGCCAGGGACCGGGGAGAGTGTGCAACCCCCCAATACAGCCGCACACGGATCCTGCCAGGGACCGGGGAGTGTGTGCAACCCCCCAATACAGCCGCACACGGATCCTGCAACCCCCTGGCTTAAAGTGGTTTCCATCATATACAGCATCTGCAGTTTGGTCCAATGGCTCTCAATACCCCCACTATACAAATTGTTCCAGCACCTCTCCTGGAGGCACTTGGAGGGTGATCTAGGGAGTGGCGCCAGGATCAGCCCCAAAGCAAATGGAGGGCTGGGGGCTATGTGCAGAAGACAATATAATGCATTCAGCCCTTTGCAACAATCACACTCTTGGTTCACACAGTGCTTGGAGCACTCCACCCGGACTAAACGTGCTGCTACACCTCTGCAGTTTGATTAGTCTTTTGCTCAGCGTCTGCAGAATAGTCTTTGCTCCTTGCAACGGATGCCCCCACCACCACCACCCCGAACTGCAACAGGAGTGATAGTGCAGGGTGCCCCTTCTCAGTGACATTAACAATCAGAGCTGGCGATACCAGTCTCCCCGTCCCAATGGCTTTGCAACCAGGTCAGATGATACAGTAGCATGGGGTAAGTAAAGAAGTAGTCGATGGGGTTGGTTAACACAGGGGGTAGCCATATGTTTATCTACACTACAAAATTAAATCGACTTTATCTAATTCGACCTTGAGCCTCCGAATCAATTAAGTCGATTGTACGTGGCCACACCATGCTCATTGTCTCGCTGGAGTGCGTCCTCGTTAGCAGTGCCTGCATCAATGCACAAAGCAGTGCATCGTGGGTAGCTATCCCAAAGTGCAACTTCCCGCAGTGTGTTTTGGGAAGTTTGTGCAATGCCTCTTGGGACCAAAACATTGTCGCTGGGGAGAATGGGAACATTGCGTCGGCATCCCGTGATGCACTGTGCTCAACGGCAAACAACCCAGTGGTTTTCGTGCCTTAAAACCACTGCACATACGCCATAACCCCAGAAGCATGGAGCCTGCTCAGTTGTGCACTCTTGCTGTGAGCATCTCAAACATCTTGCGCCTTCTCCTGCAGTATTTCCAGAGCCAAAGTAGGGTCCGCCGGGCAGAACATAGCGATGTCCTGCAAGCAGCCCTGCTGCAAGCCATTGGAAAAAAAAATTCACAGCAGCTGCACTCTGTTGAGCGCCGTTTCTGGTCCCGTGAAACAAGCACTGACTGGTGGGACCGCATCGTTTTGCAAGTATGGGATGACAAGCAGTGGCTGCAGAAATTTTGAATGCAGAAGGCCACCTTCCAGGAACTTTGTGCAGAGCTTTCCCCTGCCCTGCAGTTCAGCAACACAAAAATGAGAGCTGCTCTGACAGTGGAGAAGCGAGTGGCGATCACTATTTGGAAGCTTGCAACGCCAGACAGTTACTGGTCAGTGGGGAATCAATTTGGAGTAGGTAAATGAACTGTGGGAGCTGCTGTGCTCCAAGTGTGCAGGACCATTAATCAACTTCTGCTATGAAGGGTAGTGAGTCTGGGAAATGTGCAGGACATAGTGGATGGTTTTGCCGCAATGGAGTTCCCTAATTGCGGTGGAGCAATAGATGGCACACATATCCCCATCTTGGCACTAGACCAGCTTGCCAAAAAGTACATAAACCGAAAGGGATACTTTTCAATTGTGTTGCAAGCACTGGTGGATCACAGGGGGCGTTTCACCGACATCAACGTAGGATGGTCGAGAAAGGTTCATGATGCTCACATCTTTAGGAACTTGGATCTGTTCAAAAAGCTGCTATCTGGGACTTTCTTTCCAGACCACAAAATGAACATTGACAACAGTAGTTATCCTGGGGGACCCAGCCTACCCCTTGCTCCCATGGCTCATGAAGCCATACACCGGCTATCTGGACAGCAGTAAGGCTCAGCAAGTGCAGAATGGTGGTTGAATGTGCCTTTGGTCATTTGAAAGGGCGCTGGAGAAGTTTACTAACAAGGTCGCACCTTAGTGAAGACAACATCCCCATGGTTATTATAGCTGCCTGCCAGGGCCGGCTCTGGCTTTTTTGCCGCCCCAAGCAAAAAAAAACAACCTGCGTGGCGGCCGGAGCCAGGGTGCAGGGGGGACTCCCTGCACTGCAGACGTGCCCCGGGCAGTGGAGTGCGCGCCCCAGCTAGCAGCGGGGGGGGGGAGGGAGCGGGGGGGAGAGAGAGAAGGGGGGCGGCCAGGGCTTCCTTCAGCCGGGGCGCTCGCCACGCGGCCCCTCCCGCTGCGCCACCTGCCGGGAGGGCTCCGCACCGCTCCGGTCGGCAGGGAGGGAAGGACGCGGGCTGCCCTGCCGGGCTTGCTGCAGACCTGGCACCGTCTGGGGCAGACGGAGCGCGCAGCCCGCTCCCAGCAGGGCGCTCCCCTCCTCCGCACCGCCACCCCCTACAGGGTGGCCGGAGCGGCGAACCAAAAAGAAAAAAAACCTGCGGGGCAGCTGGAGCGGCAAAGCAAAAAAAAAAAAAAAAGGATTGGAGGGAATGCCGCCCCTTAGAATCTGCCACCCCAAGCACAAGCTTGCTTGGCTGGTGCCTGGAGCCGGCCCTGCTGCCTGCTGTGTGCTCCATAATATCTGTGAAAAAAAGGAGGGAAATTTTCCGCAGGGGTGGGCAGTTGAGACAGATCACATGGCAGCCACTTTTGAGCAGCCAGACACAGGGGCAATAAGAAGAGCACAGCAAGGGACGCTGCGTATTCCGAGGCTTTGAAAAGCCGTTTCAATAATGAGTCACAGTAATGTGAGCTGCTTGTCTGCATTGTGCTTTCCCAAACCTTCATCTGCCTTGTATCACTGTTCCTGTAAAGCCAACCCCCCGCCCAAGCCCACTGCTTCTACTCAATAAAGAACATTTATTTCTCGAATCCATTTACTTTATTTAACAAACATAAGTAAAGAGGGGGGACAGAAAAAAAAGGTAACCTTGGGGAAAAGAGGTTGTGAAGTTGGAACGGGAGAAACATTTTCAGCCGTGTAACATAACACCGCATTCCAGACCATCAAAGGTCTGTGAATGGGTGCCTTCTGTTCCTTTCACCCTCCCCCAACTGGGGGAGGGAGATTCTGTGCCAGGCAATGCTGGCTGGCTGTCCACCAGGGTCTGCAGAGGGACTCTACCCTCCTGCTTCTGTTCCTGCAGTTCAACCGGACGCCTCAACATGTCTGCTTGGTCCCTCATAATCTGAAGCGTCTCATCCTGCGCTGCACACTCTTGCTCATTGGAAGCTTTCCTGCTCTCTATGTCCATGTCTAACTTCTCGGACAATGAAATCCTCCACGCTCTCAGCTCTGTGTCAGCTGTCCCAGAGGCGTTCATTATCTCGGTGAACATGTCCTCCTGCGTTCTCTTTCTCCTCCTTCTAATCAGTGAAAGTCTGCTTTCAGGTGATGATGACATGCCAAAGGACACATCTGCAGCTGTCAGTCATGGGAAAAACTATAAGGAGCCATTGTACATTAATAAAATGTTTCCATAGCAAGGCCATTTTCATTAAAAAAAAAAAAAAACCTTATTACACTAGGTGCAAGCCATAACATAATCAGAATCTGTAACTGTTCATTGTGCCATTTTGCTGCTCCAGCCATGGTGAGTAGGCCTCCCCGGGTCATGGGTGTGACCCTTGGGACTGCCACCTGATGCGCTGAGACTACCTCTAAGCCTCTTTTCCCTGCCAGCTTGGGACTTCAGTACCCTGTCTTGTTGAGACAGACACGCTAGCCTGCTCCAAACACAGGCCCAGGTCTGAACCTCGTCCCCCACAAGCTGCAGACTTAATTGAAAACAGCTTAAGAAGTGCTCCTGTCTCTAGCACCCAGACACCCAGTTCCCAATGGGAGCCAATCCCCAAATAAATCAGTTTTACTCTGTATAAAGCTTATACAGGGTAAACTCATAAATTGTCCGCCCTCTATAACACTGATAGAGAGATATGCACAGCTGTTTGCTCCCCAGGTATTAATCGCTTACTCTGGGTTAATTAATAAACAAAAGTGATTTTATTAAATATAAAAAGTACCATTTAAGTGGTTCCAAGTAATAACAAACAGAACAAAGTAAGTTGCCAAGCAAAATAAAACAAAAGCACGCAAGTCTAAGCCTAATACCTTTAAGAAACTGAATGCAGGTAAATCTCACCCTCAGAGATGTTCCAATAAGCATCTTTCACAGACTAGACTCCTTTCTAGTCTGGGCCCAATCCTTTCCCCTGGTACAGTCCTTGTTCCAGCTCAGGTGGTAGCTAGGGGATTTCTCATGACTGCAGCCTTCTTTGTTCTGCTCCACCCCCTTATATAGCTTTTGGCACAAGGTGGGAATCTTTTGTCTCTCTCAGTCCCCACCCTTCCTTCTAAATGGAAAAGCCCCAGGTTTAAGATGGATTCCAGTACCAGGTGACATGATCACATGTCCTGTGAGACCCCAAGCCTTCATTCTTCACGGCTTGACTCACAGAAAGGCTTGCAAGTAAACAGAGCCATCTACAGTCAATTGTCCTGGTTAATGGGAGCCATCAAGATTCCAAACCACCATTAATGGCCCACACTTTGCATAATTACGATAGGACCGCAGAGTTATATTTCATATTTCTAGTTTCAGATACAAGAATGATACATTTATACAAATAGGATGACCACACTCAGTAAATTATAAGCTTTGTAATGATACCTTACAAGACACCTTTTGCATATTTTCATAAAATCATATGGAGGGCAACGTCACAATGGGTGATCACACTTTTAATGAAGTTTATGGCAGGCTCATGTCGGGAGCAGAGGTAGCTAGTTGAACAATGGCCCTTCCCCATAGCACCACAGGAAGCTGTTTACGAACGGGGCCCGGGGGGAACGTTTTCACTCCCAAATTGCAGAATTTCTCATGTGAGGCCCCAGTCCCCTCTCAGCCACTTTAAACTACTTGCTGACCCATGCCAAGCACAGTAAAGACACATTAGCAGCTGCGTGGTTTGGCGATCTGGAATGTGGGGGGCTGGGGTGGGTCTACATGCCCTTTTTTTCTTGTAAGAGCACTTTTAATGAGAACTTCCCCCATTTCCCCTAGGCGACCCTATGTGATAGCAGTCTCCTGAGGGTAACAGAGGTGAAAGGAAGGAGATGCTGCAAGCATCTGGGTATAGACCTGGTCCTGATGCTGCTATGCTGTGTACTGCAATGATGCCAGCAGAATTAATTCAGGAATTACATGGGAAAGTGTCCTACCATAGTGGAAGAAATAAGACTGCCCTGCCCAGAAACCTCCATGAAAGTTTCCTAGAGATATCCATGGAGGATTCCTGGGCTATCCCAGTCCACATAAACAGTCTTTTCCGGGGGCCACCCTCTGCATAGCTGGAGCGGCCTCTTATAAGCAGAGAACCACAGCACCTCGCTTTTTCTTCACAGTAAATATGCAATACCACCGAATGTGGGTGCCCGCTAAAGTTTAACTGGACTTTGATTGTAACTGTATACTCACCAGAGGTGCCTTCCCCAGCATCACGGTCGGCCACCGTGATGTCCTGCGACCCACAGGGCTCCAGGGTTAAAAATATTTCCTGGCTCTCGAAGAGAATGGATCCATCGCTCACCTGTCTCCCATTCTCCTCCTCCTCTTCCTCATCCACCATATCGTTGTCCTTGTTGTCCCTAGACTCACACACCTATGAGGTGTCCACATTGCTTGAGGGGGTGCTGATAGGGTTGCCCCCAAGAATCACATGCAGCTCGTTGAAGAACCGGCATGTGTGGAGTTCAGCTACCAGAACGACTGTTTGCCTCCCTTGCCTTCTGGTACGCTTGGCGAAATTCTTTTATTTTCACATGGCACTGCTGTGTGTCCCTTGTGTAGCCCTTCTCCCCCATTCCACAAGCAATCTTTGCATAGATGTCAGTGTTTCTTCTGCTGGATCGGAGCTCTGCCTGCACAGACTCTTCTCCCCACACAGCGAGCTGGAGCGCGTTTGGGGCATGTAGTCTCCACAATCAGCTGTGTTCAAGCTGGCATGTTCCCAATGCTGATCAAACAGGAAATGGGAAATCAAAAATTCCTGGGGCTTTAGCAGGGGAGGGGCTGTTTCCTGTGTACCTGGCTGCAGTGCAGCAGAGTTGAGAACAATCTCCAGAGCGGTCACAGATGAGCATTGTGGGACACTACCTGGAGGCCAATTAAGTCGAATTACCCAACGCTGCATCTGCACTACCTCGCAGTCGACCCATGAAAATCAAATTAAGAGCTACGCCTCTCACAGAGGTGGATTACAGAAGTTGACATTAGAGGTGACTTAGGTCGGCGTAAAGGACCCGGTAGCGTAGACACATGCATTGATGTAAGGTGGCTTCCTTCGACCTAACTTTTTAGTGTAGACCAGGCCACACTAGTGTGGGAGAGTGAGGCTGGTGCAAGCAAGGGAAGTGAAACAGGAAATCACAGGGCACTAAAAGACAGAGGGGAATCCTGTGTGTGTGGCAAAGCTGTCTAGCCGCTAGAATCTCTCCACTGTGCTATGCCCCTTTGTTTTCAGTTTTAACTGATTTTTACTGGAAAAAATCCCACGTTTTACAAAAAGTATTATTTTTTCCCCCGATTTTCACCCTACTTTTGTATCATTCAAATAAATATCAAAAACTTGCTTTATTAGGAAAATACAGTGCATTGCATGAGATATCTGTATTATGATAATACATTAGTCTGCGTATATGCAAAGCTGCCTGTTGAAGTAAGGCTATGTATTAGTCTAGAAGAGACACACGATAAACAAACAGGGACACATGCAAGCTCTGAAGTGTGTGCACATCTGAACATACTGATGAATCTCACGCCCACTACGTACACATTTCAAGCTGCTAGCAGACAACGGTTTAAAGATTTAACACACTAAAATGGGAAGAAAATGAAAATCTCTCCTTCCGTCCACCAAAATAAACCCCAATATTTACTCAGAAAAATTAATAGTTTTTGCACCAATTTTCAACGGTTTTTGTTGTTGTAGTAATAAACACCGAGCCCCAGACCTGCCGCTTTCACAACATGGTGCATGAAATACTTAGCAAAGGTCCCCTCCAAGCACCTCACAGACTACAGTGGATACTTCAGCGGAGCCTGAGACAGAGACCCCTGCCATGAACAGTGAGGGGGGGGAGAGATGTAGTGGGGGGGGGGCTGCACCACGAGTTATGCCACAAGCCAGGACCTGTTTGAGACTCTTCTGCAGTCTAGTCAATCCCAGCAGCCAAGCACGGGGGAGCCCAATGCTGCTGAAGGAGCCTTGGGTAAGTATGTGAATGCATTTTTCTTTACAATGTTTAAATTTAGAGATGGCGCCTAGCCCACCCCCAAGCTAACAAGACATAGGTATTGACTTTTCCTTGTTTTACTCGTACAAGAAGTAGTGGTACAACAAACGGAGGTGGAGTTATCTGCTTTCCATTCCCCCATTGGGTTTGGCGGGGAGTGGGGAGGTCATGTGGAGCAGTTTGTTTATGTACACAGGGCTGTCCCTTGAATCCTTCTGAGAGAACTCGATGAAACTTTCATGGAGATACTCTGCAGTCCTCTCCCGAAGGTTTCTACGGATGGCCGCCTTATTCCTTCCTCCACAGTAGGGCACTTTCCCATGCCACTTTGCGGTGAATTCGGATGGCACCATTGCAGTAAACAGGCTAGCAACATATGGGCCTGGGCAGCTTTGAGACGCTCGTAGTAGTGGGCTTTCTGTGCCCTGGTTATCGTCCAGAGTAAGATATAAGCTCAAATAACCATTGCCTGTGCAAATAGTGCCAATGTTCACTGCTATGCAACTGAAATTCCTTCCCACCACCACCCTGCCCCTGGCTCACCGTAATCACCATGGTACTCCAAAGCTCTCATGTCAACAAGCATGTCTTATTAAAAGTTTGATAGGAATATGCAAAGGGAGTTTTGAAACTTGTCTTTCCCTTTCTCTTGTGACTATAAATCCAATGATACATCTGTCTGTTTTTATCATCTGAGGCCGATGCTGCAGCTCTGCAGGGTGCCCCCTCCACCCCTGCAGAATACCTGACCCTGAGGAGGAGAAAGAATAGGAACTGAGGATGACATGTTCAGTGAGATCCTGCAAGCTGGTGCTGCATCAGACTGCGAACAAAGGGCCTGGAGGTCCGACATGTCAGACAGCATGGAGAAGGAGACAGCAGACAAGAGAAAGGCCCAGGAAAAGGAGAGGGAGATGCACCTGAACATCATGGGTCTTCTCAGGCAGCAAACTCAAATGCTGCAGGCCCTGGCTGACCTGCAGGTCCAAACATCCCAGACTTCCCACCCTTTGCAATCCTTAGAGGACTCCATAGTATACACTGGGACAGCAAGGAAGCTGCGTCATTGGGATAACAAGGAAAGCAGGCATAGTGTTGCAGGTCATCCACACAAACGCCAGAGCACTGCACCAACTACCTTAGTTGCCTCACATCCATGTGGGACAGAAGGGGAGACAGAATGAGCCCTGAGACAGAACCCCACACAAGAGAACCCGTGGGGCAGATGAGAAATTGTGTATGCGTGTGATTTTGTGTGTGCGACTCTGGGTGTGTGTTGAGTGTGCATCTGCAAGTTTCTGTGTGTCTGTGTTTGTGTGCCTGTCCCTTTGTGTGCTTGTGAATGTGCCTGTGTGCTTTTGTTTGTGTCTGCATGGCTTTGTGCATCTTTGTATGTGACGATCAGTGCATATGTAAGTCTGTGTGTTTAACTATGTATCTATAACAGTGTGTTTGTATATGTGTGTGTGTGTGTGTGTCATTTTGTGTGTTCATTTGTGTTATACTTATCTTTGCTTCCAGTATCACTGATGCACTAAAGGTTTTGCTTGGCATAAACACAAACCCCAACCTTTCTTTTCCAAATGGTATTGCTCGCTACCATCTGTGCCACAGGAAAGCTGCTGGCAGCAGCTGAGCAGACAACACTTTCTGCCTTCATCACTCACCAGTTCTACAACCAGGGGAGGCATTCCCCTCCCATGTGACTCTTCTGCACTGAAGCCAGGTGGTGAAACATGTACCTAGAGCATTTGTTTAATGGCGTGCTGAAAATTGTATGAGACAAGCATGTCCCATTTGTGGTATACGTAGCTAAGAGGCAGGTTGCCTTTTCATCACAAAACCAGACACTGAGCAGAGCCAGACGGATTGCAGCTAGCAGGACAAACAGTTTAACAGGTGGACCTTGTACAATGAGGCTCACAAAGATTTAAGCTACTTCCTGTTGTTTCTGCATTGTGAGGTCCAAAAGAGAGGAGGCCAATCCCATCCCTGGTGCAACTCAACTAATCTCTCCGGTGTATTTAGCAAGATAATGGTTATACCATTGTTCTATGCGTATTGCACCTTTAAATCTCTAGGATTCAGCCGTCTATACAGGCAGGAAGCTGCTTTGTGTTCACTTTGGTGCAGACTAGCATAGAGGAAAAGGGGAAGCACAGGTGTCCAAAAATATACTTTTGGATGCCATGGTGGGTGAGAATGCTGGGAAAGGACTATGTCACTCACCATAGAGATCTCTGGCCCAATGGATCTGCAATCCATTCCCAACTGGCACCTCCATTTCAGCTAATAGCTGCTGTGTTCCACCCCAGAAACAGCTGCATTTCAGTGGTGGGTGGAGTGATCCATTTATATTGCATATCACTTCCCTCCCTCACTGGGGTGTTGTGAAGCTCAGCTAGTTACTGCCCTGAGATCTTCAGACAGGCTACAGAAGGGCAAATAGATTGATTTGCAAAGAGATGTTATCAGCAAGCAATTCAAATCAGGAACAAGTCAGCCTGTGAAGCTCAGAACAACCTTAAAGGAAGGTAGCAGTTATTCAACAAAGGAGAAATCCAGGGAAAGAGCCCGGAGCCCAAGCAACTGGGTTGTGGGATCATCTATATGCATATGGGGCTGAGCAATGGAATCCTCAGCCCCAGCCCACAGCAGCTGGATGGGAAAGGTAGAAGTAGCAGCCACAAGCCACTATTACCCTCTGCATGGTTCACAGACCCACCGGCCATGCTTCCAGCCTGTCCCATCACACCTCCTCATCCCTCCTGTGTACAGACTGCTGCTAAGCTGTGCTCCATGATCCAGCTCTCCCCAGACTGACTATTCCGGGCAGTAGAGTTAGGCTTTCCCCGGAGTTTTGGGTCATCTGTGTCTATGGAGGTGATGCCAGGGTTTGGCCCACAATCGCTGAGGCTATAGCCAGTATTCACTACCTTCCTCTGAAGTTTCCAATAACACTTTGCTCATATTAGTGCTTTGATACAGGGACCTTCTTATCGTTACATGTATGGACAGTGCCTAGCGCAATGAATCCCCAGTCCTTGCTGCAATACCAATAAATAACAACAATAACATTCGGCAGCTTTTATGTGGGGATCTCAAAGATGATCTGAGCTTTTCAGACTTGGACTCTGAGCTTAGAAGAACCAATAGCTTGTTTTCCATTATAAACTATGCTGCTATAATAAATTGCAATGCTTTCTATTGCTCTAGCACCTTCCATCCCAAAGCACTTTATACATTTATTGTGATCCTGCTCCTGCAATTATATCCATTAGTGTGGACCCCTGCTGCCATTTAAATCAATGGAGCTCAGTATGTGAACATAAGAATGGCCAGACTGGGTCAGACTAATGGTCCATCTAGCCCCGTATCCTGTCTTCCGACAGTGGCTGGTGCCAGAGGCTTCAGAGGGAATGAACAGAACAAGGCAATTATTGTGTGATCCATCCCCTGTCATCCAGTACCAGCTTCTGGCAGCCAGAGGTTTAGGGTCCTTGAACATCTTAGCTAATAGCCACTGATGGACCTATCCTCCAGGAATTTATCTAATTCTTTCCTGAACTGAGTTATACTTCTGGCCTTCACAACATCCCTTGGCAATGAGTTCCACAGGTTGACTGTGCATTGTATGAAGAAGTATTTCCTTATGTTTGTTTTAAACCTGCTGCCTATTAATTTAATTGGGTGACCCCTGGTTCTTGTGTTATGTAAAGGAGTAAATAACATGTCCTTATTCACTGTCTCTGCACCATTCATGATTTTATAGCCCTCTATCATATCTCCCCCACCCCTTGTGGTATCCATGCTGGATGATCTAATTACAGGGTTGGGACTTAAATCCATACAATGCCAGTAAAATGCAGCCACTGCTGGGGTGGAAGGCTGTGACTGGCACACAGCACACTGCACAAAAGGGAGGGGAAGGGGGGGAAGGGGAGATTTTGGTCAGGTACAACAATGCAAACCACTACCCTTATAAAAGTCTCAGGGGAAACTGAAGGTCCTATCTCTTCTGCATAGATCTTAATTTGTAAGACTTCAACTGTGCATTTTAACACATTTCTTTTTCCAGATTGCAAAGATAAGTAACACTTTTTAAATTGTTTCCTCATCATATTCAGACATGTCACATACCTATTGATATTTGTACATCTATCATCCAGATATACATACATCTACCTGTTGTTGTTGCTACCTACTAAGTAACTACATATCATTTTGGCACTATATATAATGGAAGAAAGAATTCCTACATGGGAGATCCACCTGTCAGTGTCTGCCACTCCCTCCTCAGTCAATCCTGTTTGTTACAGAAAAATCCTTACAAGAATATTCTGTAGAAAACACAGATTTGCTCATTGGTATCAGCTACAGTTTTTACATTGAATGGATTCTTTCCACCCTTTAACTCCTATAAGCAACATGGAGACAAATTCATCATGGGTTTTAACTCCATTGACTTCAGTGGGGTTATATCAGGGATGAATTTAGCCCAATATGTGTGTGCAACACTATGCGACGATCCTGGAAAATGTCCAGCTGTTGATCAGCGTACATGGATGATGGCAAAGGTGATTTTTAATGTGTTTCTTTTATATGTGTGTATAACTTGCTAATGCAGGAGTACACAGTTAACAGAGTTCAGAGTCTGATCTAATCCAAACCAATTTAACCATCTACTCTAGCTACTCACCTGTTCTATCTGCTCAATTCATTATCTATTCGCGCACCCACCTAACCTACCCTTCTCCCCCAAACCCCGCGTTTCCTACTCGCTGCTAAAGTTGATCAGGGCGTGTCTGTCTTTCCATTGCATTTTTCCTCGGGTGATCTTGAAACCCACCGTTAAAGTCGCAGTGGGACAAGGGGAACGCAACGCTGCGGGTGACTGCAGAAAACCAGCCCCTGTGAAGGCTGCAGCGGGTAGGTGGAGGGAAGGGGGTCACGGTTTCCCTGGGACCCCCCCTTGGCGGTTTGTGCTTCATGAGGGTGGATCTGTCTGTCCGTCCAGCTCTCTCCCGCTGCGATCGAAGCAGTTGGTGCCTCTCGCAGACGGGCATCCGGGCGCGGGGCTGACATCAGCACTGCGGCAAAACGGACAGCTCCATCTCGCTCTCCGCAGCGCCGCCGCCCGGGAGACTGCAGCCGCCCCGCCCCGCCGCGCCTGGCGCCCCCCGCCCCGCTATATAAGGCAGGGGCGCGCCCAGCCTCCCCCCCGCAGCCGGCAGCATGAGCTCGGAGCCCCACTACCTGGCCTCCTCCTACCGGAAGATCTTCGGGGAGCCCCCTCGGCTGCCCGCCTCCTCCTCCCGCCTGGGCAGCGGCCGGGGTCCCTCGCTGCCCCGCAGCCATGGGCTCCCGCTGGGCGCCCCGCGCCGGGCCGAGGCGTGGGGGGACCTGGGGCACGAGTACCGCCTGGGCCGCGGCGGCGAGAAGGAGCAGCTGCAGGGGCTGAACGACCGCTTCGCCGGCTACATCGAGCGGGTGCGGCAGCTGGAGCAGCAGAACCGGCTGCTGGAGGCCGAGCTGGGCGCGCTGCGGCAGCGCCAGGCCGAGCCCTCCCGCCTGGGCGAGCTCTTCCGGGGCGAGCTGCGGCAGCTGCGGGCCCAGCTGGAGGAAGCCGGGGCGGAGCAGGCGCAGGCGGCGCGGGAGCGGGAGCAGCTGGCCGGGGAGGTGCAGCGCCTGCGGGCGCGCTGCGAGGAGGAGGCGCGGGGCCGGGCCGAGGCGGAGCAGCGGGGCCGGGCGCAGCAGCAGGAGGCGGACGGGGCGGCGCGGGCCCGGCTGGGGCTGGAGAAGAAGGTGGAGGCGCTGCGGGAGGAACTCGCCTTCCTGCGCCAGGTGCACGAGGAGGAGCTGGCCGAGCTGGCGGCCGCGCTCCAGGCCGCCCAGGTCTCGGTGGAGCCGGACCTGGCCCCGCCGGACCTGAGCTCGGCGCTGCGGGAGATCCGCGGCCAGTACGAGTCGCTGGCGGCCAAGAACCTGCAGGCGGCCGAGGAGTGGTACCGCTCCAAGTTCGCCAACCTCAACGAGCAGGCGGCGCGCAGCAGCCAGGCCATCCGGGCCAGCCGCGAGGAGATCCAGGAGTACCGCCGCCAGCTGCAGGCCCGCACCGTCGAGGTGGAGAGCCTGCGGGGCGCCAACGAGTCCCTGGAGCGGCAGATCCAGGAGATGGAGGAGAGGCACGGCGCCGAGGTGGGCGGGTTGCAGGTGAGGCAGCCCCGTGCAGCGCCGGGCACCTCCGCCCCGGGCAGCCCCGTGCAGCGCCGAGCACCTCCTCCCTGTGCAGCGCCTGGCACCTCCGCCCCGGGCAGCCCCGAGCACCTCCTCCCTGTGCAGCGCCTGGCACCTCCGCCTCGGGCAGCCCCGTGTAGCGCCAAGCACCTCTGTCCCGGGCAGCCCCGGGCCCCGTGCAGCGCCGGGCACCTCCGCCCTGGGCAGCACCTGCCACTTCCACCCCATGCAGGGCCCATGTTCCCCATGTGGCGTTGAGTATCTCTCGCCCGCGCAGGGCTAGGGACCCATGGCCACCACTAGCCAGAGCCAACTGGCCGTACCTCTCTCTCCCATGCACTCCGGGACATGTCTAGCCTGTGCGGCATTGGACTGACTCCGCCACCCGAGCTGGAATGGTCAGAGAAGTCCAGTTATCACGGATCAGCAGGGGCTGGGGAAGTCTGGGGAGTTTTCTAGCTTGACTGGGAAGGCAGCGACAGCGGAGTTTTATGTCAAGTAAACCCGGGCATGAGCCGCTGGAAATCAGGGAAGGACCCCGCACCTTGGAGAGCGGAGTTTAAAGGATTTCATGGGGGAAAGGGTCCCAGAAGATGAACTACGTGGGGTTGTTTGGGACTTTTACCGTTGGCTTTAGTGGAGCCAGGATGTGTCACACTGTGTTGGGTTGAGATTGGGGAGCAGACGTGCAGAGAAAGCTAGTGGTGTAAATGCATAAAGGTGCACACAGCCAGAGGCATGATTTCCCTATAGCCCCAGGGATGTCTGTGCAAAGGGATCAGTCTTTAGGTCTTCTGCCGTTCCCACCCTCAAGATGTGTGTCTGCACTGCACGTACTACAGGTTTCATGTGGGTGGGTGTTGGAGCAATAGGGAGACAGGGCTGGAAAAACTGTCTCTAGCCATGGTCCTGAATTTGACATTTACCTTCGCCAGACTTCAGCGGATCTCTGTAAAGTCTTTTAATTCACGTTTAATGAATGAAGAGAATTTCTTCCCAAACCAGCCTTTCAAGTCAGTTTTGTCACTTTGCAGCGAAGCTGAACTCCGGAATTGCACTCCTTTTCTTTTTCGTGATGGGTAATTTCTAGAAACCATCCGAGCTGCCTCGCAGCGGCCTTGCCCTGTTTTCAAGGGCATTTGTTGTACTGTAAATTGCAGCGCTTAGAACCCTTCACAGCTATATTAGGAGAAACATTCCTTAGGGCCTGCTCCAAAGACCACTGAAGTCAATGGAAAGACTCTCTCTGATTTCAATGGGCTTTGCATTAGACCTCAGTCTCTTTTGTATGGGTTGGGAAAGATGCTAATTTAAATTCCCCTGACTCTCAACAAAATAGGGTTTTTTCCCCAATTTTTACCATGGGGAAGCCCTCGGGATGATAAAAAAAATAGTGAGGTTGCAACATCTTGTTAATCTAAATGATCAGCCATAGCTAAATTGTACAGTTTCTTCCTGAATGAATTACTGCACATAATATTTAACTGATCCTATTTAATATTTATACTGCAGTGCTGCCCCCAAGCATTTTCAGGGCCATACTGTGCTAAGGGTTGTATAAACTCCTGATACCTGCTCTAAACTGCTTGCAATCTAAGTAAATAGTTGGTGCTATTCTCCTTCACTTAATAATATGGAAATATTTTAATGTCCTGTGATAGTGCATACAGGTGGACTCAAAGGGATTACATATTAGTAACCCTCTTAAATATTGTATCCTTGATGCCATGTGAACAGAGATTGCAAGAACAACCTATATGTAGGAAGAAATACTACAACCGGATTAAACTCTGGGACAGTTGAAATTGATCTAATTATGGAATATCAACATTTTAATGTATGATCCTTGGATTTTAGTTTAGTGGGGGTGGTAATTAGCGGCATCTCTTGCATCCCTTATAGGAAATTATAGGATAGAGATTAAATCAGTAGTGTCCTATAGAAATGTATATATTTTAATAGAAAATGAGATTCTTTCCATAGTTTGGGGTGTTTTTAAAACCATCCTGTAGATTTCTATAGCAGGGATACATTTTTCTCTATGAAATTCTATAGGACTGTTTAAAAAGATATAGAAAGAGTCCCACTTTCTATTCAATTCTCTAGGACTTTTCCGTAAGGGAAAACATTGATAGATGCTCATAATGTTGTCAGCCTCACAGGTCCTATAGCAATATTTCTTGTTGCAGCCTTCCATATAAGTCTCCAGACTTTACTGCTTTTTGCTCTGAAATAGCTTCTACTAGCAGGCATGGATCTTGGGCCAAATGTAGCCCACAGTTCTACAATAAGGTCCATTGGTGCCCTCATATTCAACATATAGGTGTGGTCCATGAAGCCTACAAATCCCAGCATGCAGTGCTCCACCTTCATCTGTTTGGGTGTAATTTAGGTTTTAAGCATTTCCTCCTCTTACAGCCATGGGGGCTAAAATTAAAGAGACCTGAATAAGGGGCCCAGTTAAGCAAAATGTAACTGATCCACTTAAGTGGAAGATATATTCATTAATTGCCGTTTGACCCCAAGATGTGCTGAGCACCCAGCAGTCACATTGATTTTCAGTGGGTATCACAGGTGTGCCCTGTGGCTTAGGCCCTTAGGTAATGCAACAAAACCTTTTTACATTGTCCGCAAGTGGCATGAAAAGCAGCCTCATCTCACCTGTGCGGTGCTGAATCCAAATCTGGCACAAATAGGCCAGGAAATACATTTCCTTGCAGCACCATCCAGGATTGCCACACGATTGATGCCTCCCATGCTAGTGTTTGAATGGTGACTGCACAACCCATGCTTGACACTAGCTGCTCCCGGCTAACACAGGATCACAGAGAATGGAATGACGAAGAGGCTGGGATTTATACGTGGGTTCAGAAACAATGTCTGTTAGCAGGAAAATATGAGTGCTAAACAGGGGCGAGTAGGTAGGGCAGAGAGGCAGAGCTCTGTATCTGAAGTACTTGTCAGTCAATATGCCTGATATTTATTATTCATCTTACCCAACCCTGTCCCAGAGCAATAGGGGAGAGAAATATAGCCAAGTTGTACACAGAAGTGATTTTGTACCCCCGGGTGCTCAAATGAGGTGACAGAATTAGAGGAAAGGAACCAAGCAGTGTTTTATCTGGGAGTGGAGTTATTATCTAACAAAACTACTGGTAATGTAGTTGGTCAATAGCACAGCATTGCTGTACCAATGAGGATATTATTTATAATGACTTGTGTTGTGACTCCATCTGGGAGCCCCTCTCACAGACCAAATCCCTGCTGTGGTAGGTGCTGTACAAACACTGAACAAAAAGATGTGTTAAATCAGGGATATTATAATGGGAGTTTGTATTACACGGGGCACTCATTTTCTCCCAGAATGCCCTCTGCATCTCAGTGTGTGCCCTGATGATCTCCCCATTCTTTCTTTGTTACTCCCATTCCACATCCTTGAGTTTCTGCCCCAGGGTCACTGTCCTTGTGACTTAATCAAAACCCATCAGCGATGGTTGTTAAGGGGTTAAAGGGGGTCACAGGAGCAAAGCAAGGCATTGCCTCCACATTTGAGGCAGAGGGGGATGTATGACAGTACAGGGACTAGATTGATAGAGGCAGTGAACAGACATTGCGTCTCTAGAGTAACTCTACTGAAGTCAATGGATTTACCCGAGGTTGACATGGGTAGAGCCGAAACCAGGATTTGACATGTCCGCTACCTGTTTAGCTCCGTGCATTTTGCTGCTGGTGGCCATCTTTGCATTATGTATTTAGTAGGTTATGCAAGACACAAAATAGGACAGGGAGGAGGGAGTGGCGGAATGAAATACCAATGAGTCTTTTCCACTGTAGACACAGAGCTGCACCTAGTCATTAGGGGCTGACTTGGGAAGAAACAGAGAGAGAGAGAGAGAGAATTTTCTTAGCTGGCCAATGTAGAACAGCCGGCTTCCCACACAGGTCTAAGTTATACAACTTTCATGTGCATTCTAACTACATATACATCCAAAAAAACTAAAAAAGCCTGAATCAGATGGTGCCTATGGGAACATCTGACCCAACAAAGACATTCCCAGAGAATTATTTGGGTTGGGAGGAACCTCTTGTGGGCCATCTATTGTAGTGTTTTCACGGTATCAGCTTTGATTTTATGATCCTGAAACAATCTCTGCTTGATTGCCTAGCCTCTCTCAGACAATGGCAATTCCACAGCCTCTCTAAGCCATTTACTCCATTGTTATATAATTTCCCCCTAATATTCAACCTATATTTTCCCTGCTGCCTGTTCCGCCTTGTTTTGTCACTGACTAATGAGATCATTGTCCTCTTTGCAAACAACCCCGGCTGTATTTATGGGAAAAGCAACCATGTGAAAATCCATTATTTTTATGACAGCAAAAAAAACCCTGTCACTCTGACCCATTGCACAGCTGGCAACTTCATTTATTAGGAAAATCTGCTGCATGCCTTAAATTACCTATGGGCTGCTCCTGCTAAAGTCAAGCAGTGTTTGCCATTGACCTCAGTGGGAGCAGAAGAGAATGTTAAGATTTGTGACAAATTTCCTCAATGATGTTGATGGGGCTTCATCTTGCAGAAATTGCACATTCATTTGTATGTGCATCCTTGAACACCAGTGGTAAACAGGTGATCAGTGCCTTACAAAAAGAACAGGAGTACTTGTGGCTTACAAGTGTTTTAGCCATATTTTCATATGACACAAATAAAGCAAGGCTGCTGTTAGCACAGTTATACCTTAATGTCCTAGACCCTGACATATGCCTGACACACCCAACCCTAGTGAAAAGTGCATTAATTTAATGTTGATAAATGCAAAGTAATGCACACTGGAAAGCATAATCCCAACTATACATATAAAATGATGGGGTCTAAATTAGCTGTTACCACTCAAGAAAGAGATCTTGGAGTCATTGTGGATCGCTCTCTGAAAACATCCACTCAATGTGCAGCGGCAGTCAAAAAAGTGAACAGAATGCTGGGAATAATTAAGAAAGGGATAATAGGACAAAAAAGATCATGTTGCCTCTATATAAATCCATGGTACACCCACATCTTGAATACTGTGTGCAGATGTGGTTGCCCCATCTCAAAAAATATATTTGGAATTGGAAAAGGTTCAGAAAAGGGCAGCAAAAATGATTAGGGGTATGGAACGGCTTCCGTATGAGAAGAGGTTAATAAGACTGGGACTTTTCAGCTTGGAAAAGAGATGGCTAAGGGGAGATATGATTGAGGTCTATAAAATCATGACTGGTGTAGAGAAAGTAGATAAGGAAGTATTGTTTATTACTTCTTATAACACAAGAACTAGTGGTCACCAAATGAAATTAATAGGCAGCAGGTTTAAAACAAATAAAAGGAAGTATTTCTTCACACAATGCAGTGTCAACCTGTGGAACTCTTTGCCAGAGGATGTTGTGAAGGCCAAGACCAAAACAGGGTTCAAAAAAGAACTAGATAAATTCATGGAGGCTAGGTCCATCAATGGCTATTAGCCAGGATGGGCAGGGATGGTGTCCCTATCCTCTGTTTGCCAGAAGCTGGGAATGAGCGACAGGGGATGGATCACTTGATGATTACCTGTTCTGTTCATTCCCTCTGGGGCACCTGGCACTGTCAGAAGACAGGATACTGGGCTAGATGGACCTTGGTCTGACCCAGTAGGGCCATTCTTATGTTCTTAGAGCATGGAGTCAGGTCCTCAGCTGGGGTAAAGCAGCATAGCTCCATTGATGTAAATGAAATTACATTAACCTGCACTGTCTGAGAATCTGGCTCTGTGTGTGGGAATTACCCATTTTAGAGTGGGTGGGTCAAAATCAGAGAGTGATAGCATGAGTGAGTGCAAGTCCACTGAATTCAACACGAGTCTTTTAGGAACTCAGTAGAGTGGCAGCAGCTTATATGAGGTCTGAATTTGGCCCTATGTCTTCAGTATAGCTGTGCATGCACCAGGGCTGTAGTATTTTATTTTAATATGAACTAGAATTGTTCAAGAAAATCGGAAATTTGCAGCTTCTGGCACCATCCCTTTAAGTTACTTTAAAAATATTTACAATATTTTAAAAGCCAAATATGCTTTGTGACTTGATGGCTTATTACCTAGCATGCACTTTCCACTTTACCTTTATGCTTTCAGCATTAATTTGTGAAGCAGGGAAAAAAATAAAGATGTCACCTTAGCCCGGAAGGCATAGATGGTATAAAGGAGGGTGGAGCATGTCTGTGTAGGAGCTGTCTCTTCTATTACCACCATCTTCTCTTCCCACTCCTTGGGGAACTGCTGTGTCTTCGACTAAGCTCTGAGGAGCCTTTCTATGCTTCCCATTGATGGCCTCATGTCCCAGCCCCCATTCTTCCAGAAGAGATCTGGACTAAACTCCTTTAGAACCTGGAGATGCTGCTCATCAGCTAACCTCAGCTGGTGATCAATGTGGGTCCCTTCCTCTGAAGCGTTGGGAGTCCTGCCTCTGGAACGCTGCTAGCTAGTTCAGGGAATCTACCATGCCACCATTTTGCTGCTGCCGTAAGACACTTTGGTTCCTGCTACAGCGTGGAACAAATTTGTAGCTGTGCTTCAGTGGTTAACATTTCTCTGTGCAAAAAAAGTGGTGTCTCCTCATGGTCCTGCCTAAAAGTTCAGATAAACCCTTAGCCACAAGAGAGGGAGGGCATCTCTAGCACAATCCTTAACTTTCCTTCAGGGCAGTGGTGGGCAAACTACAGTTCGTGGGCCGGGTCCGGCCCACGAGCCATTTTATGCCGGTCCCTGAGCCGCGCCACGCGGCTTGGCCACGCTCCGGCTGAGGCGCAGGGTCGGTGCCTCACCACATGGCTAGGCCATGCTCTGGCCAAGGCGCAGGGTTGGGGGCCGCACCATGCGGCTCCGCCCCACTCCAGGGGGTACTGGGTTGGGGGCCACACCCCTGAGCCTCTCCCCATGCCCCAACCCCTTGCCCCAGCCCTGGTCCCCCTCCCACTCTCCAAACCCCTTGATCCCGGCACGGAGCACCCTCCTGCACCCCAAACCTCTCCTCCCCAGCCCCATCCCCGAGCCCGCACCCCCAGCCAGAGCCTGAACCCCTTCCCGCACCCCTGCCCCAGCCCTGNTGGTGGGCAAACTACAGTTCGTGGGCCGGATCCGGCCCACGAGCCATTTTATGCCGGTCCCTGAGCCGCACCACGCGGCTTGGCCACGCTCCGGCTGAGGCGCAGGGTCGGTGCCTCACCACATGGCTAGGCCATGCTCTGGCCAAGGCGCAGGGTTGGGGGCCGCACCATGCGGCTCCGCCCCACTCCAGGGGGTACTGGGTTGGGGGCCACACCCCTGAGCCTCTCCCCATGCCCCAACCCCTTGCCCCAGCCCTGGTCCCCCTCCCGCTCTCCAAACCCCTTGATCCCAGCACGGAGCACCCTCCTGCACCCCAAACCTCTCCTCCCCAGCCCCACCCCCGAGCCCGCACCCCCAGCCAGAGCCTGAACCCCTTCCCGCACCCCTGCCCCAGCCCTGATCCCCCTCCCGCCCTCGGTCCCTGCCCAGAGCACCCTCCTACACCCCAAACTCCTCATTCCCAGCCCCACCCTAGAGCCCACACCCCCTCCCGCACCCCAACCCCAATTTTGTGAGGATTCATGGTCCTCCATACAATTTCTATTCCCCGATGTAGCCCTCAGGCCAAAATGTTTGCCCACCCCTGCTTTAAAGGTCGGGCTCCCACTGTACATAACCCTTGCCTTGCATCGGAACAATCAAGACCAACCCCATTCCACAGCCCCCTGCTTTGTTTAATCAGTCTCTAAGGGCCAAATCCTAGGAGGTGCTGAGCACTCATCTCCCACCACTGGCAGATGGTGCTCAGCAGCTTTTGGAATTGGGCCCGCAGTGAGTTATTTCTCTCAACTCTGGTCTCCTCTGATGTGTCTAATTGGACACATTTGTCTAATTGTCCCTATAACAACCATCCAAGAAATTAAATAAAGCAATTGAAAAAAAATGAAAGAGGCAGCGCTAACAGCTGCTGTTGCCTTGTTTTCCTGCTGCAGTTATCTTAATTGGAATTTCCCCATCCTGCGCTGTTGTCCAGGAATCTGCTGGGATGGATGAGTTGGCAATTGTATTTTTCCCTGTCTCCATAATGAAATGAACATAAAGCGTTCAGCTAAGGACTTTGCTTTTGAAACACGTCTCCTTATCTCCCTGGGCTTGCTTGATTGCAGGACAGCATCAGTCAGCTGGAGAATGACTTGAGGAACACCAAGAGCGAAATGGCTCATCATCTGAGGGAGTATCAAGACTTGCTCAATGTTAAAATGGCTCTGGATATAGAGATCGCTGCATACAGGTAACATCTCACCACATTGATTTGACCTGCCCTCTTCCGTGCCACCTTGACTGGCACAAAACCATAAATCTAATAAAGCACTTGGTTTTGTTTTAATTGCTGAGGGTAAATGGAGGGCACATGCAGTGCATGTGGGGGTACTCATCACACACTGGGTACAGCAAGTAGATGCCAACGTACCTCAGTCCTGACCTGCATTACTCCCTGATAGGCCAGTCTGGGCTCCCTGCCATAGTCTGCCAATGCCCCTCAATCCAGGCCCAAAGTCCCCTCCTGCTCTGCTTATCCCCCACCCCCACATCCAGTGCTTTTCTTCACATTAGAGCAACGCAAGTCTGTGTTTCACAGCTACATTATTTTGACTGAAAAAGATTCCAGATCTGAACAGCAGTAACACCAGAGCTTGCTGTTCCCAGCAGCTCGCTCTGTGTCCCTGCAGTCAGGGGTCCCACCTTCTGATATGGAGGGTGACCTCTGTGACTCCCACCCAATATCCTTTCCAAACACCAGTTACTCCATGCATATACCCCCCTCAGCTCTGCCAATGTGCTTAGCCCCTTCGCCCCTCAAACTAGTCTGTCTGTGTTGTTTAGTCTTGTCTCATACTTGGAGATGAGCTCAGAGATCGATTGACCCAACTCCTGCATGTGACATAGGAATAGCCCCACACACACACACCTTTTAACCTCTTCTGGGCAGCTGAGTCCACATTTCTCTCCCCTTGGGATGATGGGTCATTACAAAAATTAATTTCCCCATACTAATTTCCCTCTACTGTTACTCACACCTTCTTGTCAGCTGTTTGAAATGGGCCACCCTCATTACCACTACAAAAGTGATTTTTTCCTCCCTTGGTATTCTACTGTTAATTGAATTGTCTCATTAGCACTGACCCCTCCCACTTGGTAAGGCAACTCCCATCTTTTCGTGTGTGTGTGTGTGTGTGTGTGTGTATATATATACATACCTGCTACTATATTTTCTACTCCATGCATCTGATGAAGTGGATTATAGCCCACAAAAGCTTATGCCCAAATAAATTTGTTAGTCTCTAAGGTGCCACAAGGACTCCTCATTGTTTTTGAAGTCAAGGATTGAGCCCCTTGCATTAACCTTCTAGCCCTGGAGTAGTCTTGATCATTAGCCTATTGATGAAGGGGTTGTTCAAGTCCCACCCCCTGGGTCCCAGTCTCAGCCCCGCTCCTGCTGGTGTTGTATCCTTTGCATGTTCCAGCCCTATCCACTATGGGGGGTTTGCTTCCCTGGGCAAGCAAGGTCATTTTTTTGGCTCTTGTCCCTCGACAAATGGTATTTCCAAGTTCTTTTGAAACTGCAGCTACATCCTGCCTTTGCGTCCAGCCCAGCTCGGGAGTGACTGAAAGCCGTGCCTGGTTGACAACCATTTGGTAGCCTACTTGAAAAGGTGCTCAGCTGCCATGGTGATGGGCCTGGTATAAGAAGCTACATTAAACAGACTACACCACAGCTGATGCTGGTCCATTACTGCGTGTATAGCTTTGCTCACTGTCACAGCGCTCCAATCCTGACCTGCAGAAACCTTTATTATCCACACTTGGCCTCTCGATTCAGCCATGTCAGTGCTTCTCAGGTCCAGTACTGGTACCAAACACAGCTCTCTTGACGTACCTCAGTCCTGACCTGGCCTAATCCCTCACCCTCCACAACCGTGCCAATGCCTGTTAATCTTGGCCTTCAACACTCCTTGCTATCCCAGATCCTGGGCCTTTCTTGAGTACAGCGTGGCCTTCGTACCTGATCGTTGAGTGGTTTTGTGATGTACATGTCTGGCACCATGGCCAGCTTCACACTCCTGTGTGAGCTAGGGCAGCACCTGCATTCAAGTGCAACAACTCCATGCCAGCCAGCCACACTAAGCACAGCTGATATTGAAATGCTAATTCTTTCCCCCTCCACAAAGTTCTCCCTGTTCCCCTGTAACTGGGCAGCGGGAGAGGAGAAGCAGTCTCAACTGCCCCACTGCTGGAACGATTGCCCTGTTGGTCATACAGCTGGGCCTGAAAGAGGTTCTGTTGTGTCTGATTTAAAACTGGGCGAAGCTGGGAAGGTTCAGGACGTTTGAACACTCGTGAAATGCAGGTGCTTTGGAAATTGTGTATGTTTTGCCAACAGACATCAGAAAGAGACCTCTTGACAGAGCGAAACTGGGTGGGATTCAAGGTGTTGCTTCTAATGGCTAAAGCCCTCCGCTGTGGGTCCTGACTCTCACAGAGACTCACTATGAATGACCCTGCAAGTCAAGATCGGTCAGAACACTAACAATCCCCCCCACATTTGAACACGGAGGTGCTGGAAGGGGGTGTTTCTCAGCCAGGAGCCTTTGGCTGTGAAAACTTGCTTCCCTTGCAAAGCCGCTTCTTGTCCTTCTAGACAGCCTGTGCAGCATGCCTCCTCTGGCCTAGCTTGAGCTGGTGAGCGTGGTGGGTAAATTTCATTTGTGGACAAAGGTTTTCATTCGACTGGTTTTTTTTTATATACATTATATTTAACATAGGGGAACTGTGCCCAGAAATCAGCAATGGAGGCATATTTTATATATCGGTCACATGAGAACCTGCTTTCTGCTCTTTCCTGCCTTGTTCTGGTCCAGGTTAGAGCCCACAAAAACACGGAAAAAATTAACTGAGCTGTTTTAAACCTTAAAAAGGTTTGGGTTGCGTTTCAGGTGTAGATATGAAGGGCTTCTTATTTTCATCCAGATATTGCCTGAATCAGAATTCTGGGTCAGAGCCACGCAGACTTTGCAGGTGTTTAAAATCTGAACCTGGATCCTAGATCACATTTTGCAAATATCTGTGCCACTCCCCCCCCCCCCCCCCCCCCCCCCCCCCCCCCCCCCCCCCCCCC